>JAYMTF010004831.1:0-12501 GCA_036897485.1 Pelargonium nanum | reverse complement strand
TTTCGGGTCAAAACAAAGTTCAGGGACCAAATTGGGTCAAAACACCAAAGTTCAAGGACTATTTTTGGTTAAAAAAAATTTAGGGACCAAATTGGGTCAAAACACCAAAGTTCGGGGATTAAATTGGGTCTTTTACCTAATAATTATTTAGCTTCCTATGCATAAGAAGCTAATGAATGGCCCACAGCCTGTTTTGGTTTTTGTATTTGTATAGCATTGTAGCTTTCAAAAATGATCAATAAAATTAGCATATCCATTTCTCTCAAAAAAATATTAGCATATCCATTCGTGGATGGCATATTCATTTTTTATACTCAATTCAACTTTATATGGAAGCTACATTGTGTTGGATCATATGAATAAAATAATGATGCATACTACGTAGCTGCGACAACGATGAATTATAACAGATAAAAAATTTTAATAAATAAATAGTTGCGCATTTTGTCGTGTGATGTTAGAATAGATGTTATAACATATAGCAAATTTAATAAAATCTATTATTTCAAACACTAACCGATAGTTAAATAAATTTGATTACTTGCCATTAAAACACACAATTACAACAAAGAAATGGTATAATTATAAACACATAAACTGCCAACACTCCATCGTCGAGACTTCATGTCTCTGAAACTAACTGGACCCCACCATAGCAAATTGTCAGCAACGATAATGAGGCGAATTAGGAGGAAAGTCATCAGAAATAACACGGCTCCAACGATTTGGAATGCTAACAGTGTTCGGAGATGATCATAAATAAAATACTCCTTCCAACCTTGCACTGGGGACATATGTCTCAACTCCCACTACATCACCAAAATGGACCTCACAATGCGCAATCCCCTAACAACAATCCCACCTAATAATCTCATGTCAGTAACAGCTCAAAACGGATAGCGTCAGACGCAAGTCAAGGACATTAACCACGTAAAACTCGAATAGTAGAAAAATTTCATCACTACAAATAAGACATGACATACAGTAAGATTGTAAGATCTAAAATCCTAAAGACTAAGTTTATTCAAGATGGTATCTAACTTGAACATTATATAAACTTCAACTAGAAAAAGACTTGTTTTGCAAGCTTAGGTGCACATAAAAGAAATTGGAGTTCTCAAGATGATAGAAGATGAGTCCTACACTCCTACACATTGGATATTTTTCGTTCTTTCTGTCTCAGCGTGAGGGACTAAAAATAGTGGATCTATCATTAATTAGAATAATTACAAAATATTAAATACACAAGCCACACAAAAATGTTGACTACAAATTGCCAAGTATTCAAAAAAATAAATAAAAAATCTGTCCGAGAAAAAGATAAAATTTGTGGCACTAAAAACAAAACTCAGGATCACAAAACGAGTCGTTTCATAAACGCAACCTCTCCTACCTGACTCTCGAGAGAACCCAGTTTCTCTCTGCTCCTCGCCCACTCATCAATGGCGTCTCACTCTCCTCCGTCCCTGCTCCTCCTCTTCGTCTTCGTCTGTTGCCTCCTCTCGCCGCTCGCGAGCGCCCAGAAATCTCCGTTCCATCCCCGAGACATACTACCCCTATTGCCCAGACAGGTATCATGGCCTGTTCTCAACAATCTCCACAGCGCCGTCGATCTGTTGCCAAGTTTCGTGGGCTCTGCTTCTTCCGCCGACAGCACCTTGGAGTGGAAAGGTGCTTGTTTCTACGAGAACACAGCTTGGATGGAGTTTCACAACAAGACCGGCAGTGAATTTGGTGGCGGTACTCTTCACATTAAGGTCAGTTGCTTGCTTCGTTCCCGCATTTTTTGGGATCGAATTCGTTGATAAAGTTGATTTCTTTGGAGAATTTGGAGTGTTTTGGAATCTGGGTTCTGGCATTTGTTTGAGATGGTTGCAATTTGGGAGTGGTATATTTCTAGGAATCTGAAATATTTTGGATTTGATCAGTAGTGCTAACTAATTTTATTTTTGGAATTACTGCAAAATTTGGACTATTCAGGTTATGGTTTCTGAGTGTTTTTTTTTTTTTTTTTAAATCTTGTGAATGACTTTTAGTTTGGTATCCGCTTGTTCAGGTTAGCCATGCCCACAGTTGGACATGTATGGACCTTTATGTCTTTGCGACTCCATACCGTGTTACATGGGATTACTATTTGTTATCCCGAGAGCATACACTTGAGATCAAAGAATGGGAAGGGAAAGCTGAATATGAATACGTAAGTAGAAGCTTCTGTTTGTTTAAGATTTACTTGATGTTCAAGTCTCTGAGTTTGATGTGGCATGCACTTATGACTAAATCAGGTGAAAAACAAAGGGATTTCAATATTTCTTATGGAAGCAGGGATGTTGGGAACTCTTGGAGCTTTGTGGGATGTTTTTCCCTTATTCACGAATACTGGATGGGGTGAGCAATCGAATATTGGTTTTCTTAAGAAGCATATGGGAGCTTCTTTTGAGGCACGTCCTCAGCCATGGTTTACTAACATCAGTGTTGATGATATCCACTCGGGAGATTTTCTTGCTATATCAAAAATTCGTGGGCGGTGGGGTGCTTTTGAGACTTTAGAGAAGTGGGTCAGTGGATCTTATGCTGGTCATAGTGCTGTATGCTTGAAGGATTCTGAAGGAAACTTATGGGTTGGTGAATCAGGACATGAGAATGAAAAGGTATGGATAGGAACTACCGAATTAATACATATAAGAACAAAATAGTGATTCCTATTCTGTTGATTGTCTTTGAAGTTCCTTCTCAGATGAATTACCTTTAATGATTTGTCTTGCTATTCTATTTTTTATATCTTATGTTATTGTAAATATACAACTTAGATCAACCCCTCTTTGACAGCTTACTATTCTATTTCCTTTAACAATTGTACATGGACTTGGGTGTTTGAGTTAGTTGGCTATTTTATATGTTTATAGAGTTTCTATTGATCCTCAAACTAGACACTTGTTTCAGAAATCATCTTTCAACTATTATTTTAAATCACTCCTAATTCTCCAACTATCCAAAAAAAAAAAATCGCTGTCTAGAAAAATCATTTTATATCTAAACTGTAATCCAATAATTGTTTAAATGTAGTCCCACAAGACCAACCATGCTAGCAAATGTGGTCATTGACTTCCTAAAAGAATTGTTGCCTGCAACTTCCTCAATGATGCTAATCACCACTGAATAAATGACGTAAAGTGACTTTTCGTAAAATCATGACTATTTCAAATAGCTGGGATCACCATTGTTCAAATTATAGTTGGCAGATCATTTCTGAAATACTTGTGTAGTTGTAAGATTGATAGTAACTTCCACACTTATATGTTTATATTAAGTAGTCCATAAGAATGTTTAACATTGTTGTAGGGAGAGGATATTATTGCTATGGTACCGTGGGATGAATGGTGGGAGTTTGAGCTGAATAAAGATGATTCAAATCCTCATATTGCATTGCTTCCTTTGCATCCTGATATGCGGGCCAAGTTCAACGAAACTGCTGCTTGGGAGTATGCTAGAAGCATGGAAGGCAGACCATATGGTTACCATAACTTGATATTTAGCTGGATAGACACTGTTGATGGGAACTATCCACCTCCTTTGGATTCACATCTGGTAATAGTCTATGATTTATCTATTTATTTAATTATCTGACATTGTTTGTGCTTTAAATTAATTTTGGTTATGGTCCTTTTCCTTTTATGTTCGTATTGTTTTAGGCTTTAGCCTATGGTTTTATATGTGGGGGTCAGTGAACAGAATTGTTGTCCAGTATCTATGTTCCTTTTTCTTTCTTTTCCTCTCTTGCTAGTTTTTTTTCCATACTGCTTAGTAGGTGCCAAAACATAATGCATTGTACGTAGGAAGTTTATTCAACTCACTGGTTTTAACTATTAGCTTGTGGTTGTACAGGTTGCTTCTGTCATGACAATGTGGAATAAAATTCAGCCTGCATATGCTGCTAACATGTGGAATGAAGCCTTGAACAAGCGACTTGACACTGAGGTACTGTTCTTTTGTTCTCCCCATTTTGTATCAGTTAAGAATGATTAAAAAAATATTAAATTGATGGGGTTAAGCATGAAAGGCTTAGGAATTATGTACATGTCAACCTTTAATCTCTCAAATTGATGAATAACATATTTCCAACTGCCTATCTTCGGCAAATATGGCCAGTAAATATATGCAGAAAATGTAACTAGGCTCTGCAGAGTCTTATGAAGGATCTTCTTGGCCACATTTATATATTACTCCCTCAGTCCTAAAATGAGTGTTCACTTTCCTATTTTGTAGAAATTTAGGATATGTTAGAATTATTATGTTTTTCCCCTTGTAACCCCCATGCGCTGTTGTTGTAACAACCTAAGGGGTTTTAACTAACTTATTTAAGGGATATTGTTGGTGATTCATGCATATCTAACTAACCAAAAAAGGAAAATGGACTCTCATTTTGGGACAAAGGGAGTACAATTTACATGTTGATCATAACATCAAGTCATATATTTAACGGCGAGATAATGGATTAATTAGAGCAGTTAAATTCAAACTACTTTTGTTTTGGTTTGGAAGTCAAACTATAATCTAGTTTATCTTTGAAATTCAGTGTATCACAACACCAGTATTCTTTGCCTATTTTTATGCAAGTTTTTGTTTCGTGCAGGACCTTGATCTTCCAGATATTCTCGTGGAAGCTGAAAAGCGTGGGTCATCATTTGATGAATTGCTTGCAATTCCAGAGCAGGATGACTGGGTATATAGCGATGGGAAATCAACATCATGTGTCGCTTTTGTTCTTGAAATGTACAAGGAAGCAGGATTGTTTGATCCAATTGCTGACTCTATTCAAGTCACAGAGTTTACGGTAAGTCAGTCCAAATAACTGAATGTATTTATCTACAATGATGTTTCTATTTTGCAATATCACTATATGCCCATACATCAGTATTTGAATAACCCGAATCCTCCAACTATAGTCTATGGTGTGAGGGTAAAGATTTTTGTAATTTTCAACTTGCTGCTATTTAAAGATTCTTGAGAAGAACTTTGTTGTAACACCTCTGAATGAATTTAGGAATTTCAAGGGTAATGTGAATGTGCATTCAAAGTATGGTCTAGTGGTCAAGGTTCTTTTTAATGAGTTTAATCATGGATACTTTACTAATATATTTAATTGACTATAATGCAGATAAAAGATGCTTACAGCCTTAACTTTTTCGAAAATGATCAAAGCCGTCTGCCAAAGTGGTGCAATGATGCAGACAATGTGAAGCTCCCATTTTGTCAGATTAAAGGGAAGTATCGGATGGAGCTGCCAGGATACAATACCATGGAACCATATCCTCATATGAACGAAAGGTGCCCGTCTCTGCCTCCAAAATACTCCAGACCACAGAATTGTTAGAGATCTTTAAGTACTACCACAGAATTGGTATACCCACGGTTGATTGCATTGTTTTCACCATGTAGATAGTCTTTGATACATTGCTAACTAGATAGATGCCAAACGAAGCAGTTGGTTAATATTTATTGTAAATATGGTAATCAGGCGGTGCAAATGAAAGGAAATGCCCGCTGTTAATTATTAGTGAATGTGATGAACTGAACTTTTTCAGTCTAGTTTCATATGTAATTTTAGGGTCCTACTATCGTTCAAACAAGAGTGGAAATACCCATGATATATATCATATTTATGTATCTGAAATGCTCGGAAATCCCATGTTGAATTTGCTTCCCTTGTATGGTTTGTTCTCTAGAATATGTTGAAGCATAACTTTGTGAGTGGAATGCTGGTTTTGAGCTAATCTTATATTGCATATATGCTGAAACTTAGTTGCTTGTATTGTTGAATTTAAACATACTTTCATGATTTCTCCTTAATTTCCACTGATCGAGAAACATATTACATTAATGCTTTGGTGCAATTTCTATAAGAAGTCCTTGAGTAGGGGTTGGCATTGGATCTCTGCCATAACTGTTGTCTGAAAGTAACTTCCAGGTGAACTGAGTGACCAGATAATGGAGTGTGACTAGGGTTTCAATCCTGGCAAACTCTGATCCTGGACATATCCGAGGCCCTCCTCCAAACGCGATGAAGCTGTAGGGTGGAACTTGGTTCTCGAATCTAGCAGGATCGAACTTTGCTGGTTCTGGGAATATGCTCTCATCCATATGAGTCATGAGTGAAGCCCAAAATATCTAGACATCAAATACAAGTCTCATTAGTATCAGTGCCAGAGATACCATAAAAATTGAGGTAAACTTTTACTTACTTGCCATCCTTTGGGGATGAGGTATCCACCAAACTCTATATCTTTTACAGCCATTCTGAAGCCACCAAAAACAGGAGGAACCATTCTTAGAGTTTCCATTGCTACTCTCCATGTGTACTTCATCTTGATTAGATCTTGCCATGTTAGAGGTTCACCGGCAGCCTTGCTTTTCGCTATCTCCTCGTGTTCTGCAGTTACAAATTTACATAATCATTAAGTCACTTGAGAAGTTTACAATCTTATGGTTTTTTTAGCTGTGTGTGTGTGTGCAGGTTATCTTGTATACCTTTCAGAATAGCTGCGTAAACAACGGGATCATTGGCAAGAAGGCGAAGAATGAAGGTGAGTAGCACAGATGAAGTATCATATCCTGCTACCATGACGACCATAACATTGTGCACAATCTCATCCTCTGTCAATGCTCCTTCGCTGTCTTCCCCGCGGATGCTGAGCAAGTAAGTAATGAGGTCTTGGCGGGAGGAGGCCCCTTTTTGCTCAAATTCGACTCTCTTCTTGCGTATAAGGCCTCTCACCATCTCCTGGACCCTCGCACTTGCCTTAAGGCTGCTGTTGTAGCGTGTGAACGGCAAGTTAACTGGAACTGACCACATTCCCTCAATCATCTTATGAAAGCAAGTCAGAAATTCGTCTCTTTGATCTCCTCTCTCCACCCCGAACAAGAGAGAGCAAATGATGTTGAATGTGAGGATCTTCATTGAGGGCAAGACCTGTATTAGCAATTTGTAGTGAGCTATCTGCAAGAAAGTTCGCAAAATTTTAATATGCGATGAGTATCTGGTGCGTGCACTTACCTTGATTTGTTGCTTGCTTTTCCAGTGTGATTCAAGATGGTTCCTGATTTCTTCATCCATCTTCCCCACATACTGCTTCAAAGATTCGGGCTTCAAGAATGATACCAGCGCGTCTCTGACACGCTTGTGATCTTCAGGACTCAATTCGAATATGTTTCTGTCACCCAAGATCTTCCTAATGGATTCAGTCTGTTGGCTAGCAATAGTATTGCTGTCACTGGCGAACACAAACTTGTTTGCAGCTTGTCCATGGATGAAAACAGTCGGTTTCCCAAAGAGGGTTAGCTTCGAAATAGGACCATACTTGCTTATCCTTTGTTCTAGCCATTTTTCTGCAGTGTTGGCTCGCATAGCCCAGAGAAGACTCAGGCTCTGGCCTATAAATGGCACTCCTAGTGAACCTGGAGGAAGATTTTTCGGGGACGATCTTCGCTTGATGAGGAGGAAAAAGATGGGTATGAGGAACAGAAAAACAGAAAAGAAAATTTCCATTTTGTGTGTTGTGTTGTGTCCTGTGTGTTCTGCTTGTGGTTTTATCAAGACAATATTTGAGCATTTGAAACTTTGTTGGTTTCTGGTATGGCATCTAGCTCTCTCATGTAAGTTAAAGATTCTTGAAAAGGTTGTGTTTGTCCCAAAAAGAACTTCCTTGAAGATAAAGACAAGGATTTTCATAAGAATGTCCACCAAGTTCCTAGCTATTAGGTTTGACCCATTGTTGATATCAGATGCTTAAGGACAAAAATTACTTAAATTAAAGACTATTTTATGCAATAAGGAAACCAAACAAATACATGATAGTGAAATGAATCTTTCTTTGTTTAATCTCTTCTTGTTTTCCTCTGTTTTCATTGGTACCTGGTCAAAGAATAATGAAAGATTCCCAAACCAAAAGTTTTGATTCTATTGCATGCATGGACAAATTTATCTACACAACTTGATGCAAGAACCAAATTAAGTACAGCATACATGATAATGTTTGAATCAGATGCACATGTTTATTTAGATCTATGAGTATCAAGTTTTAGCACATCCATGAAAGTCAGAACAATAGAAACAACAAAACATAACTTGAGATACACTGATGTGAATCTTTCTAGTTCTTTGGTGCAATTTGGAGAAGAAGTCCCTGAGAAGGTAAAGGCATTGGATCTCTGTAGAAAAAATTGTCTGAGAGTTGCTTCCAAGTGAAATTAGTGATCAGATAATGGATCGCGACGAGGCTTTCAATCCTTGCAAACTCGTATCCCGGACACATATGAGGTCCTCCTCCGAATGGAACGAAACAGTAGGGTGGAATTGATGATTGGTTTTCGAATCGAGCAGGGTCAAACTTTGATGGATCAGGGAATATGTTATCATCCATATGGGTCATGGATGCAACCCAAAATATCTGAACATACCAAATAACAATGCATTAGTTTAGTACTAAATTATGCAAGAAGTAGCATAAGGAGTGAGGTTAGGCTGTTTTTGACTTACTTGCCATCCTTTAGGGATGAGGTATCCTCCAAACTCTATATCTTGCAAAGCCTTCCTGAAAGAACCAAAGACTGGAGGAACCATCCTAAGAGTCTCCAATGCAACTCTCCATGTGTACTTCATCTTGGCTAGGTCTTCCCAAGTTAGAACACCCGCGTCGCCTTTGAATTTAGCTATCTCTTCTTGTTCTGCAATTGTAAAAACAATTCAATAGTACGAGTTATTTCATTGTGGGTATGCAGTGTGAGCAGTGGTGGAAAAACCAAACAACAATATACATTTCGCTATTATATAAAATACTACTTATGAAGTTGGGATGGGCCTTTGCCTACTGCGGCCCACCCCTAGCTCTGCCATTGAGTGTGAGCAGGAGAGAGTGAGTTGTTAATTTGTTGCATACCTTGAAGAACATTGGCATAAACAGCGGGATCATTGGCAAGAAGGCGAATAACGAAAGTGAGCAGAACAGCTGAAGTATCAAACCCGGCCATCATAACCAGCATAACGTTATCCACAATCTCATCCTCGGTCAATGCGGGTTTGTCATCTTCCCCGCGAATGTAAAGCAAAGAAGTAATGAGGTCTTGGCGCGGAGAAGCGCCTTTTTCTTCGACTTCCATCGTTTTCTTTCTCAAAATGCCTCGAATCATGTCATGAGCTCTCGCACTTGCCCTGAGGCCGCGCCAGTAGCGCGTAAAAGGCAAGTTAATTGGAATTGACCAAAAGCCTCTCATTCCCTCTTGAAAGTCTTTCAAGAACTGATCTCTCACAGCTCCTTGCTCAATGCCAAATAAAAGAGAGCAAACTGTGTCGAATGTCAATGTCTTCATCAAAGGCAACACCTGCATAAAACATTCAATACTCATGCTTGATTGACATGATAAACAACTAGCAATCTAAAAGACTAAAAAGTAGTTATATACAATAGACTTTTTCTATCGTCTATGGAAACTCTAGACCTTTTACTCGCGTAATTTCTATTGAATAGACATAGATTTAACAAATCTAGCCAGATAAGTCTTGTTCTTCCGTTGATTTCATCATCACTACTAACTCTTATCATTTGATTCATTTGCAAACGTCTTATTATCATCTCGGCCATTATTAACTAGTTTGTGACAACATGTACTACAGATAGATTGATTCTTTTTCACGTTTTTGTGACAAATTCTAACGCATTTCAAGTCATATAAGCTGTGAAGACTGAGAGGAGAAGGATAACAACGTCTTTGATCTTATTATATGAGTGATATTTTAATTCTTGCTTAGTAGTTTCTAGTATAGTTTTTTGTTTTGTTAATAGATATGCGAGTCAGGTGTTGGTCTTTTGTTAAGGAGATGAATAGACTTACCGTCTTAACGAAATTTCAAATTCATAACGTTTGATTTATAATTAATAATACGAGTTTCAAATATATGCAAACCTGGACTTGTTGCTTGCCTCGCCAGTGCAATTCAAGATGCTTCCTGACCTCTCCATCCATCTTCCCAACATACTGCTTCAAACACTCCGGCTTCAAGAACGAAACCACCGCGGCGCGGACGCGCTGGTGATCGGCGCCGATCAGCTCCACCAAGTTCCGTTCACCGATGATGGTCCGGATAGACTGGTTCTGCTGGTTACAGACCACACTGCTGTGGCTGTTGAACACAATCTTGTTGGCGGCTGGTCCGTTGATGAAAACGGTTGGCTTGCCAAAAAGGGTCAGCTTGGAAACAGGACCATACTTGGTTATTCTCTGAGCCACCCATTTCTCTGCAGTGTTGGACCTCATAGCCCAGAGAAGCTCAAGGCTCTGACCAACTATGGGGATCCCTAGTGAGCCTGGTGGGACCCTTCTTGATGTTAAGCTTCTCTTGATCATCACAAGGAAGATGGGGATGAGGAGCAACAGCACATTGAAGATGCTTGTTTGCATGATTGTTGATGAACCAAACCAGCTGAGATCTAATATAAGTAATTTAAAGCCATTGAATTTATGTACAATCTACATGCCATTGTAAAAAATTCACAGCCTTTAAATTGAGAATAGCTTATGACTTCTTTTTTCCCTTGAGCAATTTCATTTGTATTTGAGATAAATAAATGTATAATTTAGAAGAAGTGCAAAAAAGTATAAAAACAATAGAATTAGTGTAGACAAGTATAAAATTGCGATTTTTGAGAGTAGTCTCTTGAGGAGCAAAGAATCAGAAACAAAGCGGATAAATTGAGACTCAACAAAAAACGCGTCATCATCGTCGTCATCAAGAGTCACAAATCAGAGCCAACTAGAATCATGGCAAAAAAAACTCAATCCAAAAATGAAATCAATTTTTTTATCTTTTATGCATGAAAATTATAAGAAACATACCTCTAGCCATTAGACCAAATCTGTTTATGTTGCAGCTGTGATGTGATTGTGATATGGTGGAGAAGAGAGCAACACAACAGCAACTAAGATAAATGATTTCTACTGCCTCTATCTTTTACTTGATGCCTCCATTAATGAAAATAAATAAATATACATATAATTGGTTTCTTCCATTAAAATTAATTAATATTGAATACAGCCAGATACTAAATGCAAAAATGGTTTGTTTTTTACTAACAAAGTAGGGGATGAAAAGATTTCAACAAAAAAAAAACATGAAAATGAAAGTAAGTTTACCTTTTCTTTTTCTTCCAAAAAGAGATTCATTAATAAAATTGACTTGTATCCGCAAAATACACAAATTCCTTAAAATCAAGATATCTTTTAAAGTGACGGAAACTAGTCTAACAAGAAATAACTTTTGACTAAAATTTTATATTCTCTTTTTCTAGTTAAAGTCAAGTATGATGATAGCTTAAAAATTATCACTCACTGTTTTAAAGACCAAATCAGACATTAAATTACATACTGTATTTAAAACTAAGGGGAGCTGAATATATAGCTGATAAATAAATACCCTTTGAGAAATATAAATCCCCTCTCTCTCTCTCTCTCTGTTTTTTAGGACAAAATTGTTCCTTATGTAATATGCTCTAAATACTTTGAATTCCCTCCTAATTGAAATTCAATATTAGTTTTAAATTATAATGAATTTGGATAATGTTGGACTACACATGCTAACGTTGTATTAGGGTCATTTTATATTTATTCCCAACAAAGATCATCAATGATTTATAATGCATGAATGTTCTTCAATAACTTTACAAAAGTGTGTTTCAATTAAGCTAATTAATGGTTTCAAATACATACTAAATATTGGATTCACGTTACTAGTCATACACTAATTAGTTCATGCATTTTTAATTTGTTTTCAATTTGGTACAAACGGTCAAATTCATGTGACTAACTATGCAACCCAAAATTCATGTATCAAATAGGTACATGTTCATGTACTCAATTATATTTCAAAAGGTTAAAATGTATCTTTTAAATGTCGTGTCAAAATTCGTATATTATGAAGGACATTAATCATACAATATTTGATAAACTAATAATATGGTTATATATATGAGTACGTCTTTAAATAAATTTTAAGAAACTTTACATAACCCCGGCTCTTTAACTTCATACCAAAATTACATAACTTTTGATGTTATGATTTTTGAACCGACCTATCGCCTCTTCACACATGTCTCGCTGATAATTTTTAATATAAATAATTGAAATGAACTTGCACTATCACATGTGTCATTTATGAATTATTTTTAAATAAATAAAAAAACTTATCACCAATCATCTTGTGTACGATTAAATATTATTTTTAATTTAATATGTGTTATGTAACCAATTACTATTTTAGTATGTTATTTTTTTCATGCAAGCATTTTAAATGGCACATATGTTTATGGTAGAGATCAATTTGAGTTGAAGTGCGAATATTCAAGGACTATTTTGATCGACAAATTGAAGTTCACATACTAAGTTGAATTCAAGTATGAGCCCCCTAGGGGGTGGCACAATGGTCAAGACACACATCTCCACGTAGGAGGTCGT
>JAYMTF010004830.1:0-12502 GCA_036897485.1 Pelargonium nanum | reverse complement strand
ACATAATTTGCATTCCCCAAGCATATCACTGCAAGGGGAATACATACACCTCAGCATGACGATTATGGCCTTTAGGCGGGAAGTGGTTCCAAAGCATATTACTGCAATAAACCCGACTTCCCCTTATGTTTTGATCCGCGAGAAGTGTTTTCATTGTGTAGACAACACCCCACGCGATGATCAACCAAGACGATCTCGTCGAATTGCTCGGTAGCATTATGAATAGCAAAACATAAATAAAACAACATCACATAAACATTCATTCTAGATTTCAACCACACAATTCCATATCCATCATATCTCAACCACAAATAACTTAGCCGATCAACATATTCATAGACAAAATGCAATCAATAAAATCACGAACCATACACTAAACATGTTCATCATATCATCAAACATCCAAATCACAATTAAAATGAATTTTTGAGTACAATGAAGATAATTATTTAGTACGAAAAAGCAAGCAATAATAAGTCTATGTGGCTTACAATCCCTCAAAAGGGGACTCGAGGTAAAGAAAGTGGAGATTGGTGATGACGATCACCAATCTTATGCACAAAAATCGTCACTTCTTGAGCTCCTACGATCTCTGATCTCTCCTCCTCTTTTTCTCTCTAGTAGGCTGTTGGAAATGAAGCTTTGGTGGCTCTAAAACCTAATCTACCGAAATGAAATGAAATTTTTTTTGGGCCAAGCGGTTGATGCGCTTTGAATTTCCTTTGAGGTCTCAGGTTCGAGCCTCCGTGTCGACGGTATGGGGTGAGATATATGGGTTTAAGGGGAAAACTAACTACTAATAGGGTGACGCCCCCACTAGGGGTGAGAAAAACAGGCCGCATAGGCCTGCTTGTCCCGTTGCTTATAAAAAAAATAGAACAACAGAATGGTGGCGTGACGGCGCGTCTTTGATGCCATGTCAGCGGCGCTGGGTTAATGGATATGCTGGCACTGCGGCGCTGGCTTGTCTACGTGGCGCCGCGGCGCTGCTGACCTGATGTCGGTTTTGTGCGTTTTTGTCTTTCCCGAGCTCCCTTCCTTGGTGTCATTTAGCTTGTGCATCATGAAAATGAAATGAAATATACCACAAGCGTAAAACCTTCCAAAAATGAGCTAATTAGCATATAAAATACACCAATTTATACCAAAATGCCAATATGTTCTACAAAGTCCATGATGAGATGACAAATAGCGTAATGATGCGATAAAGAGCGGAATTAGGTACAAAATAAGGAAAAATACACTAAGACATTGCAAGTTTAGTCATGATTTAGGGTCGGATAACTATTATAAAATACGAGTTATCACTAACTCGGGCACATATTTTTGAAAAGAGGTTACGGGTTTGGTCTCGGACTTACTGCCTCACTGTCGCTGGCAAGTTGGGAAGGGAATTGTCAGTTTTTGCTCTGACAGTTGGTGTATGTTGCCAGTCTTGGAGTCCATCTGCTCCTCCGTTGCTGAGGTTTTTTGCTCCACTGTTCTCCACGCTCAAGTGTTTGTCCTTAGTGGAGCTGATCGACTTCTTGCTCTAAACGAGCTCATTTTGGACAATGCTTGCCCAAATCGTCTTCTTTTCCAGCCTCAACCTAGTGGTCTTTTCTCTTCTCGTGGATTTTGGCTTGGGAAACTGAAAACTCGTATTTTACATGGGTTGCCTTACCCTAAATCATGATATTTTAGAGCATCAATCCCATGATTTTGCTTGTTTCCACCATCATTTTCTTACATTTTGCCAATTACTTCATTCTTGACATGCTTTTGTGAAATTAGCTTATATTGATGGATTATTACTTTTTTTTTTTGGTTCATTTGTGCTAAAATGCTTATTTGTGGCATATATGATGTTGGTGCTTGTATTTAGTATTGTGTTTTCAGGGTAGTAAAAGACCACATCAAGCCATGAAAGGGAGCAAACCGATCCCTACTAAATTTGGTGTCAAAGAGGGAAGTTTTTGTGAAATTCACAATGTTGGCAGGATGACCTCTAAAGGGTAATTATGGAATTTCATAGCCTAACCAACCCATATCGAATTAAGGTATTCATAAAAGTTGAATAGAACTTCTAGAACTTTTAAACGAGTGGTCGTGCACATTTTTTCGAGGTTGTTTGGACACTGAAGCGTAAGTTCAAAGGTAAAGCTATGCGCGCCTTGGGCCTCTGCGGAATGGATGTTTGCGTCCTTGGGCCTCCGCAGGAATGGACACACGCGGTCTTTGTCTTATGCGAGAATGGACATCCGCGGTCTTTGGCTTCGCGGGAATGGACATCCGTAGTCTTGGCCTTCGTGGGAACGGGCGTTTGTGGTCTTTGGCCTCCGCGGGAGCGGACCTCCGCAAGAATAGACATCTGCGGTATTCAGATGTCTTGGGAATGAATATCTGGGGGAACGGACCTCCGCGGTCTTTCTACGTGTTGCTTTGATTTGATTTTTTTTTTGTAGGATTGTTTATTTTGAATAAGATTAGATTAGCCCCCCGATCCTTTTGGGAGACGAAGGTTAGATTTTGGTGGGGTCAACCCATGCTGTCGGGCATGAAGTCGAGGCTCGGGCGGAGTCTATCATGCTCTTCAGCGTATCAATAGTTCCTTGGGCAGAGTCTATCTGCTTACAAGTAGAGCGATGTGAACAAATATATTGAAAATGAGGCTGAAACAACATTACTAAATACACCAAATAATGCACATGTCATTTTTAAGGGAAAATTGGTCATTTTATAAATAAGAAAATGATTAGTGATAGAATGAGGTCCGAAAGTTTACTGTGCTCTAAAATTGCAACAAAAAATGAAGAAATTTATGTGTTTTTAAGTGTCTAGTATATGCTTAAAAATAAAGTGTGTCTAGTATAAAGTATCCAATTATTATTTGTCCAAGTTAAAGTAATGATGGTGTTTTGAATCGCCTTGTTTGGAAAAGACAAACTTGCATTGCACCACTTGGAGAAGACTTGCAACATTCTTTCCTTTGAAGTTTCTCACCAACAACAGACTGCAATGATTTCAATGATCTCTTAAAGTTAGATGCAAGTACTCAACCAAATTAAACCATGCCCATCTGGCATCCAATTACTCAATTTTCTATTTAAAATGAAGGAAGGAAGAGGTCTTTAGTCCCTTAACCCCATAGAGGAAAAAGCCCATCCAACTTCCCACCCAATATCTCCCATTCGCAGCTTCATGGCTATGGCTATGACTTGTTTTGTGATGGCGGTTTCGTTGGTTTTAACATTTGGGATCTCCAGCGCAGCAGTGTACAAGGTTGGGGACTCAGCTGGTTGGACCACCATTGGCAACATAGACTACAAGAAATGGGCTCTCACGAAGACTTTCCGAATCGGCGATGTTATAAGTACGTATGCTTCTTTGCTCTCCATTTCCCAAATTTCCATTTTGTTTTACTCTAAGTTTTTTGGTTGCAGCTAATTTGTATATATTGAACTTAGGGTATGGTTTTGCTCTCTTGTACTTGCATTTTATGGTTATGCTTTACTCCAAATGTGATAGATGGAATGACAACGTTTATTTTCTCAGGCAAAAACGCAAAAAACGTCGTCCTTTTTGGATATGATTGCCTCGAAAATAAAAAGTTATCTTTTAATTTATCATAGCTGTTAGGCTGACATACACTCTAATCTTAAGTCGCAACATGATGACGTCACTCTAAGCTATGTGACACATTAAAACAGACAACGTACAACTTGTAATGTGAGTTTTACTAAAAATATAGTAAAGTCCAAGAACTTAAATCATGGTAAACTGTAATTAGGAATTGTATTGTTGAAGAAGAAGAAAAGTGTTAGTTCAACCCATTAAGTTTATTTGTTTACAGAGTCTTTTGGATTTTGCTTTTACTACTTGATGTGAAGTGAGAGTTGAGGACCTTAATTTTCTTGTTTTATTTCACATTCGTAGCAAAACAGGAAATTGGCAATTCAGATATTGGCATTTGGGTCTGCTTTGTTTGTCGTCTAATGGCACGAATGAAGAGTATAGGTTGTCATCATGACGACACATAATATTCATCATCATCTCGAATGTGTTTTTATATATGGCGTGCAATGGTTATAGCCTCAGTCCACCACCACCACCACCACCACCACCCGGACCCATGCTCAATAATAAATTATCATAACATCCACCACTACCAACCACCACCTTCAATTTTGCCATTTCTAAATTACCCTTTAAGATTACTTTTCTTTTTCTAGGAGTTAAGCATCAACTTAACGTGTTCTTGTAACATCAAGACCAGTGCGTCTCAATAATTTCGGGTGTTATGGGCTAAAATTAAATAATTAGACCACTTAATATTTAATTTAATTTAATTATTTTTATAACAAATTAGGCTCCATTAGATTCCTCAAAATAAAAAGATGTAGCAATTTTCTTTAAAAAAAAATAATGTAGCAATTTTTTTTTTTTATAAAAGATCATAAAAACAAACTAACAATATTTATACATTTTGCCAATTTTTATAGTACAGTAGTTTTCAATGTTTGATTTAATGATTTTTATTAAACTATTATCAAATAGTAATGAACACAAACTTATATAAAAATATTTTTTGTATATTCATTTATACTAACAAATTTTCTATACTAACAGTAGAATAAAACTTATTTACTTGCAGATGTAAAATGACAAAAAAAAAAAAAAATACCAGTCGACTTCATTTTTTTTTATCAAAAAGTTGAGCTACACAATAGGGGGTAGCTCTCCCCTTTTAACCTAAAATCTCACCCCATCCGACACAATGAGATTTGAACTCACGACCTTCCACATGGAAATGTGTGTTGAGCATTGTGCTACCCCTAGGGGGCCAGTTGACTTTTTTTTTAAGGTGGGGGCCAGTTGACTTCATTAGTAATTGGAATTTGGAAACGTAAAATAAATATTTTTTATGAGTTAAATAACTATTACTAAAATAAAAAATTGGGCCCTTCATAAATTAGGGGTATCTACATATGCACCGCTTCATCTACGACACCGATCAAGAGCGTCACTCTAAAATCTACCCCACAAATCTCACCCTATACCGTTGACAAGGAGGCTCGAACTTGAGAACTCATAGCGAATCCAAAGTGTTTTGACCACTTGGCCCAACATATCTTGGTTGTTAGGAATATTATTGATAATTTATGCATAACTAATTAATAAAAATCAATTGACTTTTAATTTAGACAAAAATGTCGAGGAAAGTTGACAGTTGACATTCATGTGAGATCGACAGAGGAAGCATAGCATTAGTTGCACGAGAAGAGGAAGATTTTGTGATTGGCATAAATTAACACCCATTGTTGATAACCATATGGTGCTTTGGCTACCCTATATCGATCTATCTATTTTTGAATTACATTTGTGTTTATCCTTGTTCCATATGATCAGTTTTTCAGTACAATTCTCAATTCCACAATGTGATGCGGGTGAGCCATGCTCATTATAGAGCTTGCAATGCGTCGTCCCCCATGGCGTCCTACGCCACAGGAAATGATTCCATCACCATAACTTCCGGAGGCCACCATTTCTTCTTTTGTGGCGTCCCTGGTCATTGCCAAGCCGGACAGAAGGTGGACATTAATGTGGCGCGTATTGGCACATCCATGCCTCCAACTCCATCTCCGACTCCGACTCCTACAACTCCAATTGCCAAAGTGCCGGGCCCTTCATCCAGCAACGCATGCACTCATTTTATTTTTTTTGTACCTCTCATGGGTAATCTTGCTGTATTTTTGCTTTTAGTCCCACTCTCTATGTGCTTATTAACTTAAATCAGGAATGTCCAAATAAATTTGTTGGTTTTTTGTATTTTTATGTGTTTTGTACTGAGATTGGAATTTTGAGTGAAGAAATTGAAATTTAGGTTGAATAAGTCATGTCATTGTTAGTTTCGTTGGATTTAATTCCATTTTCTTCTAATTTGTTGGATGCATGGGAATGAGATGAGGCGAGGCAGCTGAAGATATACTTGTATTGATCTATACTAGTAAATGGGTTTGATATATGCATAAAAATAAGGGGTAAATACGCAAAACTTTCATGCACTGTTGCCGGCATATTCATGTCTACCAAATTAATTTTCTATTGCGCTCACTTAACTACACTATAGTTTATCCGTTAGTTTTTGTCAGTTCATGTAAACGAAAAGTACTCTTTTTCTTATCACGTGAGAGAAATGTGAGTGGATTTGACCAGCTCGCGATACATAAGACAATGGTTTACATAAAAAAAAAGAGTTTAAACAGGTTTTTTGGGCCTCTAGAATAGAGGAAGCAAGATGCACAGAGGAGTGTGTAAACATATAGGTAGTTAAATGTCATGGAATTTTTTTTTTTTTTTTATCCGCAATAGGTACTTATATTCAAGTAAAAAACTTGAACAAGTACAAAAGGCCAAAGGCCTTAAAACACAAAAACAACTACTAGATTAGCGAAATAGCAAGGGGAAGCGAGTTCTATGTATTCCTATAATTGAAATTGTGATGGTTTCTCCAATTTCTGTTATAGGTGCCGCTATAAGGGATGTTGTCCTTACTGCCTACGTAGTTGACTGACGCGGCATTCTCATGACAATCTGAGTAGTCGTGGCCTCCACCACATGTGACACATTGACCGGCTTGGGGGTGAGAGTGGCATCTTGAAGAGAGTTGACACTGGGGAGCATTGCGGGACTCTTGCAAGTACGTTGTGCGGTATAGGGGTTGACATGGAACTCAAGTACCACGTTTCACTCATATGTTGTTTTTGTTTTTGAATTTTTTTTTTTTTTTAGTATCATCAAATAGGTTTAGCTAAAATCATGCATTGGCGTGGATGATGTGTCATTTTCATTTGGAATTGAAATCTAATAATTCAAACACTGAAATGAAATCGAATGATAGCGTTTATTGGAGATTACACTAAGATCAAAGGTGCATCACATATTCCAAAATATCATATTCATTCATATACATCTCAACAGACACATCATAGTGGTACATAACCAAACAATTGCTATGCTATTATACAGATTTAACAACTAGAAATGATACAGAACTAATTTTATTACAATGGTGCCCAGCCCAGCATCTGCACGGTGCAGCAATTGCATTTGATGGACAAAATAATCGAAACTAAGCTATTGCCGAGAGGAAGCAGCAGACAAAATTAGGCCTTCAAAGATAGGTATGATCCTCATTCACAAAAATTAAGAAAACATCAGATGTCTGAATGACCTTGAACGAGAAGACCGTTAAGAAGCGGCCGCTCTGCTTCAGCATTCCTAGTAAACATTCTTCTATCGCAATGTCGAGCTCTGCCATCAAAAGGTTCGACCATTCAACGGCAGGCAACATATATAATCAAATTACATAAACAACCTATAGCTCTTTGCTCTATCAACTAAAGTTTTGTTTTCAAATCAGTTTTATTAACTATTACAAATATCTTGTTCAAGCATTGTATTGAATACCAAATCAAATGTCACCACCATCTGTCTCCATCTCTTTTCATATTTGTAAGAAAGATATAAAAATCACAACAAAAGGTGTATTTCATTACAATTACCTGAGCACTCAATTATAAACGCCATTATTTCGTGATTTTGAAGGAAGGCAACTTATTTCTATGATTAGCTTGAAAAACATCAGGGGCAACACTGCTAAATTTTGGATAACCATTAAGAAGACAAATCAATGTACTGAAGTATTTGCAGCAAAACTGATCAAATAATACCACAGCAAAGTTCAGATGAATGGGGACAAGAAATATTTGCAAGACATTTTGAGATCCGCTGCAATGTACAGATATATATAGACCCTGGGAGCTAACAGGTCATTGTTTAAACATTCACCAATCCATATTTTATATTGACCCAGAGCACTTAAGCGGCCATGCCCATGCTATTAACATGTAAAATATGTTGCTTTCTCTTTAGATGACATTCAAATAGTAGACTACTATACCTTTTACCAAAAGAAAAATTTAGATAGACACAAATAAATAACATGAGCAAGGCATCATAGAGACCTTACACTAGTCGATTGGAGCTCCACTGTAGCCGGATCCTCGTTATCCTGTTACATAAACCATATAGCTTCAGTCATAACAAAGTCCAGCAAGGCAGTATAAAACAGACACAGGTTATGAAAACTACCTCCATTAATAAATCCTTTCTGGTAATCAAACCAATTACACGAGAAGCACGAGGGACAACAAATACATGCCTTAATCCTAGTTGGCGGAAAAGATTATATACCTGCACCATTAAGATAAATGATATCATCATATAAAACTAAAAAGCCATTTACCACAGATAAACAAATTTTTCTTGCAGTAACACGAGAGATTTTCACCTTTGTCAAAGACATATCTTCAGGAACAATGTATGGAGAAGGGTTCATAAATGGGGCAAGATCTATGTACATTTCCAAGTCATCTGAACTAAGATGTATATCTTCTATAGTAATTCCTTTACTGGAAACAGGTTTGACAAATTCACTGAAATTGTGCCTGGAGATATTAGGATCCATTACATCTCAAATAAGTGAACAAAATGCGAGATTAGAAACAAATACAAAATCCCAACCTACCTCATTGTTGTAGATCCACTTCTTGGATCAGAGGGTAAAGGGCTATGCTGAAAATCAACCTTGGACTGAAGAAGTACCAACAAATGACTGCAGCATAAACCTAAAGGTCATGTTCTTTCTATTGATATTGTAATGATGCTGTAAATTCTTAAAAATAATTAATAATGTTTACCTACGAAGGACAAGTCCAATAACAAGTGTTTCCCCACTCCGTGTGTGATCAATCACCTAGGTTGTAGGAACAATAAACACGACTTCATAAATTAAGGAAACTTAAAAATCAGAAAGAAAAGTAAGGTAGAAGCTAAGCTTACAGGGAAGCCATTGTGTTTGTTGCTCTGCAAAATAGAAACTACATCTGCAACCTTGACAACACGAGGGAAGGAGACAACCTTCACAAAAGAAATTAGAGCAAACAGTCAGTTAAAAGTTGACATGAAATACAACCATATAAAAGAATCGGGACAATGAATCTCATATACCTGTACCACACCTTATTTTTAATTTTTCATAGACACATTAGAATCAAAGCACCTATAATGAATGTCATTGAAATCATGGAGGGCTAGTTATCAAAAGTGACTTCTCAAGCTTTAATGAAGATTATACTCTTAAAAGCAACTCAAAAGAAGACAAACTGTCAGTCCCAACTTTCCCTTCTACCTTTTTTTTCTATCAAGGGATATGTAGGAACTGCTTCTCTCCTATCACTATAATTATCAAGAGTTTGCAATTTTAAATGGTTATCTAATATAACTGAAGATACCTTCTTCCAGCAGGTAAGAAGCACTTAAATATAGTTTACTTGTGTTGGTCCATAAGTATCTGTTTCCATCCTTTTGAAATGGCCAAAATTAATCAGGTTTGCGCAAGACTTAAACATAAATCTAAACATACCACATTTATAGTTTTAAAGCACAAGAGGCATACTGGTGTCGTGGCCTTGGGTTGACATTTCTAAGGCATGCTGGTGTCAACCACATAAGGGTTAAATGCTTCCGGACCCCTTGGACTTTTGTGGATTATAGAGTTGGCCATTGGACTGAATTTTTAGTTGTGTCGATCCTTGGACTTTCATTTTTTATAATTTAGTACATTTAACCTGCTGTAGCCGGTAAACACTATCCACACATGCCACGTAGACCACCCACATCAGATTGACATGCCACGTAGACCACCCACATCACCCTCCACGTAGACTGCAAGAAGGTTGCAGAGATTAGGGTTTCATATGCTTTGGTGGAGGGTGATGTGGGTGGTCTACGTGGCATGTGTGGATAGTGTTTACCGGCTACAGCAGGTTAAATGTACTAAATTATAAAAATATGAAAGTCCAAGGATCGACGCGACTAAAAATTCAGTCCAGGGGCCAACTCTGTAATGCACGAAAGTCCAAGGGGTTTGGAAGCATTTAACCCAACACATAATGACATATAGAAACAATACATTCATGTTCTTGGCTGAAATTTGAGGGAAAAGAAAAAATGAAATGTTGGGAAAATATTTGTTAGAATTCAAATGAAAATCACCTTGCGATTTCCACAGGCTTCCTTTGCTGCCAAATGCCGCATTTGGTACTTGGGTTTTGACTCCAGCAAAGGAATGCCTCTCAGTTGAGCCTGTTCTTCGTAAAGACCTTCATTAAAAGCATCACCTACAGCCTGCAGATGCAAATGACCTGAGCATTTTTCAACAGTTAATTTATTCATAACATGGAAAACTAATGAAAATCTACCTTTGATATAAGAAGAACGAGCATGATGAGAGGAAGAAGCTTCAAATTATTTGTGATTTCAACCATAATAACACATAAAGAGACTGTCATCCGCATCGAACCACCAAGAAATGAAGCAGCTCCCAGTAGAGCATATCTAGAAACAGATGTATTCCGCAAGACTTTAGAAAAATTATTGAAGAAAAAACACAAACACATAGCAAGTCCTGGCAGGTTGCAGACAGCAGTCAACAAAGCTCAAATCTAAAATTAAAAACAAATGAATAGATCATATCAGGATTGAAGAGTTGAATTTCCTCAAGGACTCAACCCAAAGGACTAAGCAAATAGGTAGAGGATTCAACTAGTACTTAAAGAGGTCACAGTGACACCGTTTAATCATCCGAGATAACATAAATAAACCCCCCCCGCCCCCCCCCAGCGAGCAAGCATCTACTTCTGCACATGGGCCCACCATCCAATATTAACTTTCTCTCGTAGTACAAGGTTCTGATACCATGGTAAATTCTCTCAAACCCATAAGCCTAAACTAAAAGGTGGAGAGTTCTAGTATTTAAAGAGGTTACAATCTCCACAATCAATAGATGCGAAATAACATCAACATGAAGAAAAAAGAATAGGGAGGAAGAAGCAATAGTTTCTAGCAAACAAAAGTACACCATAGAATCCTAGTAATAAGAAGTTGCCAAATAAATCAGAATTGAGGATAACTAAAACCTATTGCTGTTTATCCTCTCTCCCAGCTCGTGTTGGGTTTAGCTTCTTCCTTGGAAACTCTTTCAATATTATTTTCTTGCTTATATAGAAAAAGAAAAATAATAACAATAAATCATCCACTCCGGGACTAACTTCTATTTGTGATTACAACTGCTACTTGTATTACATAATCTACATGCAATAACGGTAGCACAATATTAACTGCCTCTATTTATTTAAGTTTTTTTTTTTTTTTTTGTCTGAAATGGAGACCACTGAGCAACACAATAGGGGGTATCTCCCCTTTCCCCATAACCCCCTCCCACCTCATCCAATAGGACTCAAACTCACAATTTCATCCAATCTAGCATAAGGAGTTTTTCACACACCACCTAACAACCCAGTCTTTTTCTTTCAACTCCACAAATAAAAACCTCAGAGCAGGATATTAGTTTAACATTTTTTAATCATTACTGGTACCATAACAAACGCGAGGATAGGAATAAAAAAGATTCCAAAATTCCAATAGCAACAAGATATTCGCAGAAAAATATTCCAACTGGATAGAATAAAACACTCACGTTCCCTCTTCAATATTGAGCTTCTTATAAAAGCTAACAACAAACATGCCGACAAGACGTCCATATGTTGACCCTATCATTATTCCAGGGACAAATTGACCAGCTGGAACAGCAGTACCAAATGTCACCACGGCTAAGGTGTAAAACATAACCTGAGAGGCATTAAGAAAAAAAATACATTAAAACAGAAATCTAAATTAACCGTAAATGTATTGACAACTATATTCTGTATATAAATTGTCACTTAAAAATTTCAGTTTTAAAGGTCTCCTTTAGTAGTACTACAAGAACAGGAATGCTAAATTCCAGGGCAGACATCGATGTAAAAGGGTAACAAACCATATAATATTCCAGTTTTAAAACATCCATGGGTTTGTAAGATATTAGTTCAGATTCTTGGGACCACAATTAAATCATAATGGTATCTATTGGCACTAAGCTTAGTAACTCAAGAGTTAAAAGAAAAACAAATGACGAGGAAGTTCACAATGCCACTCATAACTATGTACTGTTCGATAATTTCCACAAAGGGTAAAGATGATAAGAATAATAAAATTAAGCAGACTGTTGCAGAACATTCCAGGTTATTCCAACATTAACAAGTCTTTCCACACAAGTATAGTGTTATACTTGACTCCTCAAGTAACTTAAACAAGAAAGACAATGAATTATGTCCAATTTCATTTTCCATTTGAATTTCAATCAACCTAAACCTAATCATCAAAACTTCATTCATAGTGATGAACACCCAAAAGCCAGAACCATACGTGTACCTTGAATGGGATGAGGGACACCTAACTGTATTGAGTTAGAATCATGATTATACGATCCCAAATTTTGTACTCTCAACCTTTAGATGAGAGGAATCATAGTTATTTATGGCGCAAGGCGCACAATGGCGCAAACCCGTTCTGGAGCCGC
>JAYMTF010004829.1:0-12502 GCA_036897485.1 Pelargonium nanum | reverse complement strand
TAATAATAATAATAATAATAATAATAATTGCGTCGGGTGGGGTGAGGCTTGGGTTAAAAAGGAAGAGGTACCCTTGTTGTGTAGCTCATTTAAAAAAAAAAAAAAAAAAAAAAAAAAACCCTTGATAAGATTTAAATTGGGTTAGTTACTATTGTAGCTGCTAAAAAAAATTAAAGCCTAAATCTTGGTGTAACGTAAACAAATGGTGTATTAAAAATAATAGTAGTAAACACAAGCACAAAATTTCACAAATTTCAATATCCAGCAATTAAGTAAACCTAAAATTGCAATCATCAAATTAGATGGAGATTTTTAGAATTAAAACAAACAAAGGAACCCCAAATTGATGTTTAAAATTTTGAACAGGATAAGAGAACACAAATTTAAGATTCATTCCATTTTCGTGTTTCAGATTTCTGAACAAGCAAAAACGATATGTTGAACAGAGCTGTTATTGGAGAAGAAGAGTCTAGGCTGGAGCCGAAATCGCGTTTAGCTTTGGGCTTGAACTGTTAATAATTTTTGTTTTGGGCCTCTATGGATTGGGTCCATCAAAGCCAAGCCCATTAGATAACACACATGTCGACGCTACTGGACGAGGGAGGGGACCAACCAAGTGAATTTTTGTTTTTAAGGTACAACAATTCAATTGCACTTTTATTTTCTAAAATTCATTATAAAGTACCAATGATAGAACATTTATAAGTTGTTGACTAATATCAAGGATTTACTAGTTTTTTTAATGCAAAATTAATAATTTTTTAATTCAAATCAAACGATAACAAATACGATATAATATTGAGGGTTTACAAATCAACTCATTCAGACAAGTCTAACCAAAAAAATAAAATATGTAACTAATTCGTGGGCTACTCAGTTCACAGAACAACCCAAAAATAAAAAATTAACACTACCAAATTTTGCCACAATGGCTAAAACATTTCGAATAATCAAACCAAAAGCACTGGAGTCCCCCGTCAACCTGAATTATCAAGTTGAAAGCACAGGAATCCTCCCCTCTAGCTTGAAGAGCACAAACAACTGACAATGGTTTTGCCAACGGCCCCACGCAACCAATAGGTCTGTCATCTGAATCAACAACAAACTCGAAAGTTGATTTGATAATTATGGTCAAACACCCCCTTCCAAGTCACTTTCTTCTTCTTCGCAATCGCCTCCTGCTACTGTGCGTGGACACCAATAAAAAATATACTGCATATCTACGTCGTACTGAAAAACCTTAACAACCCCGAAACTTTCTATCAAAGCAAGACTCATTATCTTAACGAGAGATACTGCAATTTACTATATGCAAATCTAATAGATTGATGCCGCTTTGAAAATTAAAAGCAACCGTAGCCGAACAAAAAATTATAGCCGATTCTCAAAACAGCAGAGAGGAAGAGAGAGGCTTAAGGATTTACTAGTTGGATGGTTAAATATCATAAATTTCGCACAATTTTTTTCGACAAAATGGTGTGACAATTTACGTACGTGTTACATGTTTTAATAGTTTAAATTTTAATATAACAAATGACTACTCAAAATATACAATATCACCACCTTTTAGCACATATCATCCGATTTATAAAACACACTATGTAAACGTATAGTAATTCAATTAAATTTTCTATAAAATAATTTGTGTTGATAAGAAAAAAAAAAACAGCATAATTAGCTTCACTCATCGTGGAAGCCACTAGTAACTCCACTCGCTTCAGCTATCCCACGCGCCTCTCCCGTCGAGTGGCACTCACTTGTGACCCATCTTGGTCGGGCCCACGTGCCGAGCCATAAAATCCGATGAGGAGCGCGTGAGTACCGTACCAGATGGGACCAAATTACAATTCCTAATTATTGACTTCCCATACACCTCGTCGCCGACTCCGAGTGATCCATCACTTTAACACCATTTTTTTACTCAATTATATTTAAAATTGATCACTTTTTGACAACTGATTTGATTCAATTGACATTTAACAGCACAAGTAGTCAATTGAATTCTACTATTTATTGGGAATTCGAAGTCGATGAACACTCAGATTTCCCAGAAATTTAATTTGCTGATCCAAATCTGAGAGCACAAACTCCATTGATCTGAATTTGATTCCATTTTCAGAGAGAAATGGGAGCTTGTGCATCGAGGCCCAAAGACTCCGTCGGCGACCGGCCTGCTTCGTTGAAGAAGAAGAGTCACCGGAGAAGGAGAAGAGTCATCAAACGGCGCGTGTCTTCCCGGAAGCTCGACTCCGTCGATCCCTCCGCCACCGCCGGCCGTTCTAGCTTTCAAGGTTCTGAGTTAGTTATTTTCTTCGATTGAATTTTAATAATTATGTCTGTGATCTTCGATTTGTTAATCAATTTTCTGGAGATGTGAATGTCTTTTGTTTTTACTGTTTATTTGCCAGCAGGTAGTGTTGAAGGTGCGTGGTTCGACTCTGCTTCTGTGCTAGAATCTGAGTGGGATGATGAATATTATAGCGTTATTGATGGTATGAGACTAAGATTTGCAATATATTTTAATTATTTAATTTCATGTAATTTTTGAATTTGATGATGATCATAAATTTTGTGACAATTCTTTTTAAAAAATTGTTTTGTAGATGAAATTGCAACGATTTCCAGTGTTTCTTCTCCTCGGACTTTTAGTAGGAAAGACACTGCATCTGTGTGCCCGGAGGAGAGCACCAGAGGAGATGAGGAATCGTCATCAGGACTGCAACATTATGGGATTCTTCAAAATAATTGCTTGCCGTGTCTAGTCTCCAATGTACCTGCAGTTGATAAAAGAAAGCCACTTAGTCCCGGAAGGAAAAGACTTTCTATGAAGCTTTCTTTCAGGTGGAGGGAAGGACCATCTAATCCATCATTGCGTAAGTGTTGCCAAAATTTATGTATAGCTGTGTCCATGTTTTCATTTATGAATTGATGGATTCTTGACATATTTGAAAGTATATGTATATATGTAAGTGATGCCCAAGAGTACTTATTGAATGTTGAATTGTATGTGGTGATTGCCTTTCTAATTGTCTTTATTAGCATCTCTGAATACATATATATATATATATATACACACACGCTAGAGTAAGGGATGCCCAAGAGTACTTATTGAATGTTGAATTGTATGTGTTGATTGCCTTTCTAATTGTCTTTACTAGCATCTCTAAATACATAGTTTTTCACTTCTTATTGATGCATATTGTACCCAAGAAAAAATACAATCCAACAAAACAATAGTACTTGTGTTTTTATACGTTGTGTTTCCTTGTTGAAGTTTGATGAGTGCATTTCCCCATTTAGTTGTCACTGGATTTGGAGGTGACAGGCTGCTTACATACTTCTTCTCTTCTCCTTGCAGTTTCACCCAAGGCACTTCTGCAAAGACCCATAGCAGGTTCCTCACTTTCATGCTATCCATCAGAGAAGAGAACGCCTAATAGTTGGTCACCAATTGAGCCCTCCACTTTTAAAGTTAGAGGGCAGAACTACCTTAGGTGAGAGCATTTATTTCCTTAAGCTATATCAGACCGTCGGATTCATTCCTTTGTTAATTCTATAGGTTTTTTAATATCATTTTTGCTGACCTAAAGCTCACACTTTTTTCGCTTTTCATTGCTTATTTAATAGGGATAAGAAGAAAGATCCTGCTCCAAACTTTGCTGCATTCTATCCTTTTGGTGCTGATATATTCTTGTCTCAGCGGAAAATTGACCATATTGCTCGTTATGTAGAACTTCCTGCCCTTGACCTCATCGGAGAAGTTCCTTCTCTGCTTGTTGTGAATCTTCAGGTATTTTTACATCAGATATTGTTGCCTGGAAATTGTTCCTTCATAAATATTTTTCCTTTATTGGATTAAAATACCGGATTCACTTGTCCAGCAATTATTTAGACCATTTGTACTTCTGTGAATAAGCTGACAGTTCATATGTTCATGAAGCAACAATGTCAGAAGCAAAACATTATCTGACTTTTATAAATAATGTTCACAGATTCCTTTGTATCCTGCCACAATCTTTCAAAGTGAAAATGACGGCGAGGGAATGAGTATAGTTTTGTACTTCAAGCTCTCTGAAAGTTACACAAAAGATCTTCCGCAACAATTCCGTGATAGTTTCAATGTAAGATCATTTTGTTTTTAGCTTTCAGCTTCATGATTGCAATGTCGTCTGTCCGAATATAGTTCAGCTGTCCTCTGGAAAATTATTCATCAAATAGCAGCTTTCTGCCATAGTTGTTACTTTCACAGGTTATTAATTATCTACTACAATGTTTGTTGTCAGAGGTTAATCAATGATGAAGTGGAAAGAGTTAAAGGTTTCCCCATGGATACTATTTCACCTTTTAGGGAAAGATTGAAAATTTTGGGCAGACTGGCGAATTTGGAAGAGCTTCATTTAAGTTCAGCTGAGAAGAAGCTTATGAATGCTTACAATGAAAAGCCTGTTCTCTCGCGTCCACAACATGAATTTTACTTGGTAAAATTTCCTTTTCTTCCTTTTGAAACTATCTATAATGATTTGTTTAGTTTCCATATAAACTTTTTTTACCTTAGCTTGCATGTTTGGAATTTTTTCTCATTTATTGCTCTGCACAGAAGTAATTACTACCAGGTTCATAAACTCTAGTTTTCTTTTAGATGGACCATTGTCGAGAAGTTTCAATTATGAACATTTATCTACGATAGCGAACTTGTCTCTGGAAAGTTACTTGTTTCATTGTTTACTAAATGTTGTGGCATTGTATAATGCAAAAGTCCAATGAACTGGAAATTGACTGGGTAAGTCACATTATACTTTCTAAGTCACTCTTATTCTGAAAACTCTTACAGGGAGAGAAGTATATGGAGATTGATTTGGATATGCATAGATTTAGCTACATCGCTAGAAAAGGTTTTGAAGCATTCGTTAGTAGATTGAAGCTGTGTATCTTGGATTTTGGTCTGACAATTCAGGTAACTATCTTTATCAAGTTATTAATAAATGCGCTGTTTCACTTTTACTTGAGAAGATAACAATTCTGATGAGTAAACTTTCCTGTAAAGGGAAACAAGGCAGAAGACTTGCCAGAGCATATCTTATGTTGCGCAAGGTTAAATGAAATCGACTACACCAAGTTTCAGCAACTGGGAATCTGAGTCAAGCCCCAAACCTTGCCCAAAACAACCGTAAGGGTTTTTCCAGTTGATAAAGTCGAAAGCAATCACTTTAGTATCATCACTGCCCCTTTAACTCTATTTTGCCTGGTTTCTGGCATGAAAATTATTCCGAAGCTTTGATTTGGCATAATATCCCATTCCCACATTTATTTGTATAGAGATACTTGAGTGTATAGTTCTGATCAAGGGAAAATAATGAAATGAAAACAAGAAGTTATGTTTATATGCTCTTCAATTATCAAACAATGGTTCTTGTTATTTCTGATGTTCCAACTTTTCTTGAAAGAAAAGAAGTTTCATGAGGTATTGCAATCAAAATGTTTATGTTCAATATGCTCATTTTTCTTCATATATATGTATATTCAATGTTTGGATTCATCATTCACTATTATTTGGTCTGTTTCATGAATATGCATGATTTGTTCCTAAATTATTGAGTTAGGAAGATTTGTGAACTCTTGGGCCCTCATTGGAACAAACCCGACCCGGATTCTTGTTTGGATACACATGCATGATCATTTACTTGATATAATTGTGTCAAATGGGTAGGAAACAGTCCATGATGACAACTTTAGGTTTCTCATCAATGTCTAATGGAATCTCATAAGTATATAATAATTGTGCCAATATTTAATTGGTTTTTGACAGGAATTCCCCATTGAATATCCTAATTATTTTATATTTTTCCTTTGAGAGATGACAACAACAAAAGGTTGCTGAGAATAGTTTTTGTTGTTCAGAATCAAAGTGAAGCACACAGGAAATATGGGTAGATGCCAAAAGCAGCCATCAATTACAAGGTGTTTGCTTTATAGATATATTTCTATATTTTTAAAACTGCAGATCTCATGAATCCACAAATATTGGATATCATGACAGGAAAAAGTTGTCCAACATATTGTTACTATTTACATAGAAATGATATGAAATAAGGTATATATGTGTATGTATATATATATACAGCAATTGTTTGTATGTGTATATTCTAAGGCACAGGAGGTACCCCCAAGCATTTCCCAAAGATGGAAGAGAAATTACACTTTTGAGCCCTCTTGTCAGCTTCAGAGCCCTCCTGATCCTCCCTCTCCTCCTCAGCCTTATCATCTACAGAAACAGCCCTTTGTGGTTGTGTTTGATGATCTACAAGTGGCCGTTTATATGATGATGACACAAGAGGCCTTGCGTGGTTGCAAGGGCGGGAAGAGGGTGGCTCAAAGCCCATCTCCCAAATGCGCCCAGAAGAGCCCTGCCTCCTGAACGATACAGACGATCTTCGCAACGTTGTAGCCATTTGTATTGTCATGGGTTCTGGTTTGCTTCTTCTCTCTTGATCTCCTCAATACCTGACATTACGCCTTTCGGGTTTTTTTTTTCTCAATCACATGTTTGTAGTTTTTTCTCCTCTTTTTTTCATGGCAAATTATTTTTCTTTGTTTGCTATTGTCTTGTTATAACTAGTTGCCAAGTTTAAGGAGAATAAATAGGTTGTCCAATTCTAGATTTTAGCAGATTAGCCAACAGGGAACTCATTATGTCTATTTCAGACGTCATTATGAATCGAGTTTCTATATATTTACGAATCTTGATGTGGTAGCTATAATTAGCAAAGTATTTAACAGCGATAACACATCTATCTATTAATTAGGTTTGATCGTAAATACATTTTTTAAAGTGCAACCGTTGACGCATTCAATAAGGATGAACCACGTAAATATCATGTGTTATCTTTACGGTTGATTGATAGTTAATTATTTGATTATTCGTGTTCTCAACAAAAGATTCAAACCAGTGTCTTTTCAAGTGCGAAGTCTTATTGCACAAGTGCGATAGTTGTCCGTTGCATACAAAAAATGCAATAAAATCCACATTTCATATTCCACTGATTGGTCAGCCTTATATATGAACATGATCACCACTAGTAAATTTCCTCTATGGTTCCCTGGGGCTGGGACTCATACAACTCTTCAATTATCTCATTTTACTATTTATGAGATCTTGTACAGGAATTGTTGAAATTGCATAATCGGATAAAAATCAGAATAAAAAACAAAGGATCGATTTCTAAACTCATTAAATGAATGAAGAGAACATGATGTGTTTTTCCACTGTCACAAGCCTCAAGCATGGATAGGTGCTACATGGCACATATTAGTTCTAACATATGCCAATATAATATAGCATCTTTAAATGTTATATACAAGTAAAAGATCATCTTTCTTGGTACACAATTAGAAAGCTACTACTTCATAGGATTAGCATACATTGCAGCTCTTCCTACAATATCCAAGGGCGTCTTCCGTACCCACCATATACCGAGGGTTCTTTTTGCACTCACCGTTCCTAGCCCAAACAGCACACTTGTCATTCCTATCCACACATTTGCCATCTCCCACAACCTTTGGTCTTTCAAAAGACCTCACGTGGATCCACTTAGTTGCAGACCACTTTTCACCCCCTGAGACGGGGCAACTCCCATGGAGGCTGTTTGGATCCGTAGTTGCATCCAGATGAAGACTGAAGAACAGCAAGGCATCACCCTTCCTGGGTTTCACTGCAAGTATAAACTAAAATTTATTAGATTTAAAACTATGTGGGCACGAATGAAGTAGATACTCCGCAACAACCGGATAAAAAGCACAATATGATAAGGTCGACTGAAGTTGCAATATCAGTGTGTGTCTTGAAGCAACGACAAAGCTGGCCTATCCAGAAGAAGTACATAATACAAAATGTGGGGAAGAAATGTAGTACTTCATCTGTCCCAAAATGAGTGTCCACTTTCAATTACCAATATATCCCTAGAATAAGTTTAGTTAGAACCACTTGAGTATGTTACACTGTGCACATGAGGTTATATAGCTAGATTAAGGTCATAAAATCATAATCAAGCTCTGTTTGAACTAAAAAAATATTGACAACGTAATGCAGTTAGAATGCCGGCTCCCAAGGTCAATACACAACATCTTTATCCAAATTAGAATATAGGAGAATGAGGGGACAGAAACGACAAATTAGATTTAACACCAGAATTTTGCAGAGATGAATGCTCTGCTGCTTCCTAGAAACGTCACAAGGACAAGGAAGAAAACCCACACAAGGTCTCAAATTCCTAACTGTCCAAGACGACTATATGGCACCCGCATAACTTCAATCAAGATACTAATGTACTATAAGAATTAATTATCCAAGTCCATTTCCACCAAAATTACACAATATACAGCATACACTCAAGTCCACAAACAAATATTGGCAATAAGATTATCTGATAATAATACCTGCATAACCGTTTTTTGCACAATCAGACCAGCTATCATCCTTTGGTTGAGACACTTTTGCCTGTAAAGTTACAATAATAATGTTCAATTTAATACACGAGAAGCAAACATGAAAGAAATCTTATAACAATATGGCAAGGGTAAAAATATAGGAAGTGATGAAAGGTCAAAGAATTAATAACAAAAACCATCGGAAACTTAATCTCATTATGAGTCATTTACCTCTGCATTGGGAAAGACTGTTTCCCCACCCTTCTCAACGTTAGACAAATACATCAATACAGTGGCAATACGGTGGCCACCAAGTTCTTGGTTAGCTTTGTCATGAAAATAATCGAAATGTGGTTCATACTTCTGACCAAGTTCATAGTGCAGTATTTGCATGGACTCCCCATTTTCTGATTACAAGATCAGATCCAAGGAAGATAAGATAAAATCATTTCATATGCAGAAAGCAGTTAAAAAACAATATGTATGTCATAATATACCTTTTGGAAGAAAGGTCCATGCAGCAATCCTGGATTCAATATCATCAACTATTTGATCCTTCAAAGGCAATGCAAAACATACATCACATAAGCTTCATGCGAAGTATATTCACAATTAAACATTTCTGACTAGTGTGTGCCCCAGCAATCTATGACTGACTGACTGTAGTCAGCCTAATATGACAGCTTAAATTTAAGATTTCAAAGCCTCAAAGGAAACGAGATTTGTTGCAGTAAAACTTGTTGACAAACAAAACTATTGAATTCATAGAACTGTGAACACATCAAGGTTAAGGAAGCACGCCCTAAACAGCCGAACAGAGTTAAGTAAACAATGACTGTTAACGAGAAAGGCAAGAACATGATTATACCTACTTAGTTTTCCCGAGGAAGGGCTGAATAGCATAGCTTGCTAACTTATCTATAAATTCATTGAGCAAAGATAGTAACTATATTAAGAATTCTCACAGCGACATCAAGTTCTTATTGGTTGCTGAAAGAGATGGGCACACATCAATGAACTAAATTCCACTATCTTCAATTAACCATATGAAAAACAGGGGTAATCATCCTTCTGTAAACAAGATTCTCTATCATACTTTGGGGTTTCTCACATACAATAATTGCCATCGGTCAACGAAATACAATCCATTTTGAGTTTTGACTGGCGAATTGCAAATTTTTAGAACTGAATGCAACAATTTTAGAAAGGAATAAAGTGGGCACTGTCAGGAAAAGCAAACACCAACATAAGATAAAACCTTCCACTAAAGTTCAAGTTACATCCTAAACTTTGTCAATTCTGATTTAATAACAACCCCTTTCCTAATTCCCTAACTGCTTCACTAGAAATTTGCATCATCAACTACAAATTCCTAAATCAAATTCAATTGTAATTTACAATAACCAAACTGCAGATGAAAATAAGTTTTAGTTGGACTAAACAGAACTGCATATCTGCAATTCAACCTTGTAAAATTCTGCCCATATTTACTGTGGAACAATGCTGGGAATATTAAGTGTTGTGACAAAACTTGATAGCATACACCATTTAACATTAAAATAGTTCATGGCATGCCAATAGTACTGCAGCAAAATATATAATCTGTAAAAAGTAGATCACAACTCACCTGAGCCTTGTTAAGAAACATGCCAGAGCTGGTTCGAACTTCACTCTCTATGCTCTTACCCGACTCATTATCAGCCACCATAGACTTCTCCAACTTATCCTTTGCCTATTCCCCACAATTATAAATTCAAACAAGTCACAACCAGTTCCATCATTCCATGGTTGAAGAAACCAAATAGACACTAAAACTAAAAAGTAGACAACACAAATAGATGACAATGACAATTCCCCAATTACCAGATTAATTAGATGATCACATTCCTCATCTGATAAAAATCCCTTGTACAAAAACGCCCTGCACCGTTTCAAATTAACAATAAACAAATAAATAAATAACAACCACCATCAAATCACTCCTGCACAATATCTCCTCGATAAATCAGTACACAGAAAGATAGAGAGATGACCTGGGGTTCCATGAGAGTTGGGTGACCCGAGTGGGATCAAAAGAAAATCGCCGCCGGTCAGTCTTCATCCTGATCACCGATCCGTCCCTGAGAAACAAACACAAGACAAAATCAAGCATCAGTTGTGGTTCATCAATGGATCCAGATTAGCGAGTAAGGGTATACAACTATACATTTTAGTATCACCGAGCCATCTCGGCAACTGATACGAGAAATCAGGGAAGCAGAGAAGAACGCAGAGAAAAAATGCGAGAAAAATGCGAGAATCCATGAGAAAACTATCAGTAGGCTGTCGGAAGAGAGAAAATCTGAGAAGAAGTGGAGAAGATAGGGATTTAAATTGTTGTTTGGATGGAGAGAAAACGGTGGGTTTTTTTCTAAGAAAATGTTCGTCAACGGAATTGTAATAGTCAAGCGAGACAGTTCTTTGTTTTACATTTAAGACAAATTTAATAGGCGCCCACTGGATTTGGTTTCAATTCGTTGATTTCTTCTCTACCATGGAACTGTTTTTTTCTTTTTTTTTTTTTTTTCTTTTTTGGATTACTTTCTGGAAGATTCGTTTGCAGGAAATCGTTTTGCTTTGATTGTCAGGCAGTTGGTTGTCGTTTTGGATGAGTCGAGCCAACCCGATAGCCCGTGCGCAGCCATCCAGATCCAGCAAGGACCAATTTTATTTAGAAGAAATTTTGGAAATGAATTTATTTTCTTAACAAAACAAATATAGTTTAGATATTCGTTCAAAAATATGTATAGAGAGTGTCTAGAATCTCAGGCTCTCAGCCATATTTATTTGTTGACTCCAAGATAGACACAAAGATAATTCGAACGGCACTCCGCGCCCACAAATTTACTGGAGCGGATATGAATGTTAATTGATGAGATGTCATCACCTTATTGGTCTTGATTAATGGGTTGAGTGTCTCACCTCATTGGTCTGAATTATTTGGTCGAGAGTTTCAGCCAATAAATTATGATTGAGATTTTTTTTCTCATACAAATGATCCAGAGACGATTAGGATATGTACACTAGAATTAAAAAAAATAGTTTGAAAATATGAATGAAAGTTTATATTTTTATTGCTTAAAGCGGTTTCTCGAATATACATCTGAGTATTCATTGATATTGTGCTATCCTTACACAAATTTCAAGAACCTTAAGTGCAAGAATTTAAGCCTTCAATTCTTCCCCATGGTCCCGAGGCTCCAGCCTCATCCCCAGACATTTAAACTTGAAACATTTTCAATAGAATTACCCCACTGTAACATTTACAATCAAGTCTCTAACCAAGAAGCAAAAACAATCTATTGATTCATCATTTTATTGAGTTGTCACAATCTTATTAGTTGTGTGAGTTTTGCATGCTATAATTCAGTCACAAATGTTAAAGTTTAGTTTATATTCTAGCGGGCACAGTAATTTTTCTTGATTGAACGAGGATTCATTTGTTTTTTTTCCTTCTAAAAATAATACGGTCTAATTTTTATTTTTTTCCATCATACTTTTCTAAACCACTAGCTACCAGCAGCAACACGTACCAGGTCTATTACATGGCACAATTAAGAAAAATAGGTTCACAAAACTAATAGCTCCAAGCAATTTGTAGCTGCCTAGCACCCCATAACCTTGTGCGCCGGTAGCTTCGTTTTCTCCACCACCGTGCCGTCGTTGCCGGCGAGCGCCCGGTACTTATCCTTCCTAGTAAAACTAGTGCACTCGTACGACAAGCTCGCCGCCAGCATCCGCTGTATATAATTCGCCACCTCGTGGCTGGTCTCCCCGCCGGCCCCACACGTCAGCTCCGCCGGCAGCTTATTCAAGAACGTGACGTCATATGCCGGACTAGGGTTCATGAAGAAGTAGAACGGGTCCATCCCCTTCCACCCCCTCGCCGTCGTCCCGTGAAACATGCTCATCCGGTTCGCCATCGCCACCGGCACCAGCTCGTCCGTCAGCTCCGCGAACAGCGCCGAGAACCGCAGCAGGAACGGCTCGCGGCACGTCGTGCCCTCCGGGCATATCACTAGGTCGCCTTGTTCTAGAA
>JAYMTF010004828.1:0-12502 GCA_036897485.1 Pelargonium nanum | reverse complement strand
GTTTGCTTTTGAAATCTAAAATTAAAAATTTTAAAAAAAAAAAAAAAAAAACTAAAGAATAATAATTTTTTAAAATAAATACACTATTACATAAAGTACATTTAGCTCATCTTAGAACTCATTCTAACCAAAATGGATAAATAAAAGAATAATTGAGATAAAAAAAACCCCAAATTTAAAAATGTTCAAATAATAACATATTCACTGTAATTTTTTTTCATATATACATATATTTATTGGAGGAATCATATATTAGTGTTACAAGAAAAATCTATACATACTATAAAAGTTGAACCAAAATACAGATTTATAATGCGTATTAGAGTGACACCTCATCAAATTTTTAGTTTTGCTACAAAACTTTGTTTAATTATATTTTTAGCCCAAATATTTATTTAATTATAATTTAGAACTAAATTTTTAATAAGGTCAATTTTTTACTTTCTTTATACTAGAATTAATAAAATTTTCTTTAAACTAACATTTACATAAATTTGATTAATTCTTCATTATAAATGTCATAATTTTTTAAGGTAATAATATATACAAATTAATTATTTTTTTAGTAAAAGTTGAAATTATAATATAATAAGGTAATTACCAACATATAATATAACATATCAGAAAAATAAATATATACTTACACATAAATTAATATAATGAGGTAAGTAACTATGAAAACCCTAAAGGTTGGGATGTATATAAATAAAATGTTTATATGTCCCACCAAAATCAAAACCTACGGTTAACAGTAAAATCTCATACATCATTCCCTTGCTAATAATTTGATTGACGTGATTCATATTGTCTAATCAATTTTTATTTAATTCTATTATATGCGATTTTTATTTTGCTTAACACTTTTTATTATTGTTGATGTTTCGTCTGATCAATCTTTGTGTTAAATCTACTACATGTGATTTTTATTCATACTCAAATTTATTTATCTTAACCATTTTTGTTATTGTTGATGTTTAAGAGATTTTTATTGAGATTGATGAAGAAACAAAGAAGGGAAAAACAAGATCTAGAAAAAGCTAGAAGAAATTTCATCAAGCAAATATCAAGCGACGATTGTTATGTATTTATGTGTATCTGATAAAAATACGTAATTTATATGTACTTATACGTGTTTAAATATAATATAATTAGTTTTACAACAAAAATATTCGATTGTATTTGTTATTCTCATTCATACTCAATATTTGTTTCACTTAAGACATTTCTTTAGTAAATATTTTTTAATGTAAAAAAGTTCAAATGGACTATTATTATTCTTTTGACTATAATTCGGTAATGTTTTATTTATTTATATTTAAATCACAAGTGTAATAAATATATATTTCTTGCCCGTGCAACGCACGGGATCTAATCTAGTTATATCAATATAACTAAGCACAATTTTATTTTTTAATTTAATACATTTTTAAATGACAAATATTATTTACTAACCCGTGCAAAGCACAGGTCGATTTAGCTAGTATATATAGAAAGCTTATAAAGATTTGAATATTTTTGAAAAACGCTCGAATAGTTTGAAGAACATTCATATATCTCGAAGAACACTAGAGATTATTCTTGTGGTTTTCGGAGTGTGTAAATGAAAAGTGAATCCTTTTACTTTAGGTGGAGGGACTTATTTTTATGCCTTCAACTAACTTGGCGACATGGCAACATGTGATTCATCGAGAACTGTATGGGTCCCGACTTATGTGTTTCGTCTTCTTTTCTTAATCTTGTTTCTTTCATCATCTGAGAGCCCTCCGAGCTCTACAGGCGGAGCGAGGGTGAGATCTCCTTTATTGGACCGATTATATATGGTATGGTCTTCGATCCATATATTTAGAAATTTTTTATTTTGGTCTAGTTCGGTTCAGTTCGGTCCAGTCTTAGACTGATGTCTAACCCTAAATTTACGCGTCATCCCATCTTAAATGAAGCTCGCTGGACTTTTGTATCATTCATGTTGTTTTCATTTAGGACGTGATGTTGCATCCTCAAAACTCTATTCTGTGGCATCCCATCTCAAATGAATCTAATTTAAGACGTAAAGCCTTATCGTTCAAGTCGTTAGGTCACGTGGCACTACTGCTTCATCAGCGCACAAACGTAATTTCTCCTCACCCACCGTTCAATGGTTGTGTCCCTCGCTGGAATGCCCTTCATTCAAAGAGAATATGACCACCAACACCTAGCTAGCTATCACAATGATCCCTAAAGCTCCCAATGTGGACCTTAACACTTAGCTCTCACAAAGAGCTCCAAAGGCCCCGAGGAGGACCACAACACCAACTCCCACAAAAATCTCCACGGCTCTTAAAGAGAATCTCAACACTTAGTCTCTGTAAGAGACCACTAAGATCTCTGCATCGTCGAGTCACCTCCAAGCCTCCCGCATCATCGGGCCACCACCACGACATCTCAATCTACTTGAACACTTAGATGTTGCCCCATAGCGGTAGAGGATTTTAGAGGCTCCACTCCTTTTCCACAATGCTTGAATGTCATATGACAACTTTGATGCTCATCCGAGGTCTGAGGATGACGTGTTTGGGAGGCTATAACTTCAATACCCGAATGGGCCCCGAAACGGACCACACCTCACCAAAAACTCACACGACGACACATGGCGAAGTTGGTTTGTAAGTATAAATATCCACATCTTTAGTAAGATTAGGGATTTCACAATTTACGTAGTGACTTTTTTATCTCTATTTTTTCTCTTTAGAACCATCTTGGAGTAAATTTTTACTCATACGCCCGAGGTGGACTCTCTGACACACACCAGGTCCCCTAATAGCGGTATTATCCTTCTGTAGACGTAAAAAACTCGAGAAAGAGCCTAACCCTCCAACTTCATTTCTAATACAAGTCAAAAGATGTGCATCACTTTACAGTGTATTAACACAAATTTATTACAAAATTAAAAAGAAGTGTACAAACCAGTTTTACAAAAATTAAAAATGGTAAAAATAAATAAATAAATGATGATTTTGAGTTTAAAAGGGAGAGCTATCCTATTGTGTAATTGTTGAAGTGGGTGATGCGTAAAGAGAATAAGTTAAGTATAATGGTGTAAGTGAAATCCTACTAATAAGGTTGACCTTTTAATATGAGAAACACAAACCATTATACTGTAGCCCAATTATGAAATCTAACATGGTATCATAGCAGGTTTTGATCATGGGTCCTATTGAAGTGGGTGTTGTCCCATAGTGGAAAATTACAAAGTAAAGTCGATAAATATAATGGTACAAGTGAAACCCCACTAACAAGGTTGACCTTTTAGTATGGAAGCTCAAACCATTATTGTGTAGCCCAATATTCGAATCTAACATGGTATCGCCCAAAGGTGGCCCGTTCTCGCACGTGAGGGGGAGTGTTGAAGTGAGTGGTGTGTAAAGAGAAGGGGGAATGTTGAAGTGGGTGATGTGCAAAGAAAAGAAGCTAAATATAATGGTGCAAATGAAATCCTACTAATAAGATTGACATTTTAGTACGAGAAGCTCAAACCATTACATCGTAGCTCATGAAATCTAACAGTAGCTCAATCGATTAAAAAAATATTACCTTTTATTTTTAATTGATTGTGTATTTTAATATAATCTCATTTAGAAGTGCAGTGCTACGAATTTGTACTAGTGCAGAAAAAACAACTAGAATCATTATCAACCTTAGGACAACATAATGAACTGCTATAGTATTTTATCGTTATCTCATCTCCTCCTCTTCGGCACCACCTCCCATTTTTCTCAGGCGACACACACACAAATAATTTTGTTCTTCGAATTGGGCGTAGCGGTTAATTTGGCATTAATTTTAGATTCTCTTTTTCAAACATTTCAGAAATTAGGGATCGGAGAGCAATTCAGATCATCAGAACCGACTTCTGATTTTAAACAGGTATTTTGCATAATTCTATCGTTTCTTTTAATTAAGTGATTATTTGGCAAATCTATCCAAGTTTTAATCTACCAGTATAATTGATATTTGCGGAAAATGTTTTGCTAGACTGCAGTTGTTTCTGCTTTTCAGGTAGATTTTATGAAAAAAACTGGTTTGAGAATATCATAATAGCGTAAAAAGAAAAAAAAACTATAGATCTCCCATTTCTATCTAATGCTTTAATAGCGTAAGAAAAAAAAAATCATACGAGTTCCAATTTAAAACCAGGGTAGCCTTTGAATTAAGGTATCATTTGGATTAAGAATTTTGGTTTGAGAATGAGATTCCATTGGATTGGAACCTCTCGTTTTCATTCTCATTCCTTGCCCATGAATAATTTGACTCCCTCTTACTATAAATAAAATGAAATGAGATTTTCATTTCCATTTTTTATCCTTTATATTACAACTAGTTAATACACCCATGCATCAGTACTTTTGACAAATTTATATAAAATTTTAACGAATTCGTTTAATTAATTAATAGTTTTGTAGAATAAATCAAAACTAGTTTCAACCCCGTGAGTTTAAAATATAAAAAATGAATTTAATTGTATTTAAAACAAATTGATGAAACTAAAAGATATTTAACAGTAAAATAATTTACATTGACGATTATTTGTCTCGATTCATCCATATTGTATAATCCACATGACTGAAAAACATCAAAAAAGTTATCAAGATTTTGTCGTTGGCTATAACTATTGTAGAAAAAATCATTATACTACAATTTTATATGCATAATAAGACATAATCTTCTTTTTGTAATATCTTTCCTTCAACATTTGATGGAAGTACTTTGTGTTCTGATCCCCTAACTGAATCCAAGTTACCTTTGCCTTTTCTTACTGAATCCATTTCTAACTTAACCTATACTTGGAATGTAGGAAATGCATATTTTTCTTTGTTTAGGTTTCCATTGAAAATCAAGTTAAATAGAGAAAAAGGAGAGGTGAAGAGGGCACAAACTTGAAAAAGCACAGTAATCATGATCAGACAAAATCCAGAGGAGAAAACAAGGAATGCCAAGTCACAGTATATAAAGGAACTCGGTGGAGGAAGTACGCCAGCTGCCCGCAACTTTCTTGATTATAGGCAACACAGGAAAAGTGAAAAGGAGCTGAAAGTGAGAGGCTTGAGTAGACTAATAGACATTTTATGCATAATCCTTTCACTTCCTATGCAAACTACTTATGGTGATCCTGCATTTCAATGGATTCTAAAAGTTCAGAGAATGTTCCATACAAGATCAACCATTACCAGTGTCAGTATCAGCTCCATCGACTCTCTGTACGAGAGTCTAAGAGAACTAGTGTACTTGAATGCAGAAATATGGATTTATCTCTCCCAGTACAAGCTTGATGAGATCAGGATGATTACTGTATTCGGGAACCAATTACTTGACATACTGCCATCACTTTCAGAGTCTGGGACTGGTGTTCATGGGTTTGGTTCAGAAGAAGAAAAAGCTGCAGAACACGATGAAACTGAAAGGATACAAGTCGTCCCACAGGAAGTCCTTGATTTGGCAGTTGACTTGGCACTTGTCCAGATTAATACATGCTTTACATTTCAGAGAACATGGGAAGTTTTTATGAAAGTTGTTGCAATATTGGGTGAGGGAGGGAACAAAGTACTAAAAGCATTAACGAGGGATCCAGCCGTTATGCAAATGTTTGATGCTGTCATTTTTGTTACTGTCTCGGGAAACTGGACAGTGCATGATATGGAGAAGGATATTGCTCAACAAGTGGGTCTTATAACAGGGAACACAGTTAATCCTGGATCAATGTTGCACAATATTCTACGGAACAGAAATTTTTTGTTGTGTGTGGATGATACTCATGAAAAAATAGATCTTTTAGAGTGGGTAACTTCTACACATTTGATTAGGAGAAGTAATCATAGTAAAGTGGTGTTTGCCAATGAGTCACAGAGAATTAGTCAGCTAACATGTGGAGTTGAGCTGCTGAAGATCAGGATGGAGGACCATTTGGTTCCTTGGTTCTCTTTCTGTAAGAATGTTGGACAGATCATTAATCAAGCTTCTTCCCCCATTATCCAATACGTGGCAGCGAGTCTGGTGAAAAGGTGTGGTGGCCATTTACTGGCCACCATTCTTTTGGCAAGGTCCTTGAGGGGGATAGCTGATACTAATACATGGCAGAGTGCACTGCACAGTGTGAACTCAACTAAGCCCTCGCCGATGACAAACAAAGACAAGAGTAATAATGCTGTACTTGTGATCAACGTTTTGAAGTTTGTTTTAGAACACAAAGGGTATTTAACAAGACGATGCTTCATAGCAAGTGCACCATTTGAACCCAACACAAGGAAATTGGGCAATATCAATTCAATCATTCACAACTGGATGTCAAATGCTGTCATAGATACAGAAGAAGAAGGAGAGCGTATCATGAGTGATCTTATTAGATCTTTCTTATTGTTGCACGTTGGTGAAAGGGGAAAAGATGTTAGAAGGATGTATACAGGGAGAGCTTTGGTGCATGACAAAGGGAAGGGAGTTATTCCCTCCCTTTCTATTTACCCATCAGAGTTTCAAAGGCCAGAATTTGATGTTTGGATAATGGAGGATGTCTGCAACGTAGTATTGAGGAATTCATCTGAACTAAATACTTTATTCCTCCATGGAGATGGAATAGAGTCATTAAAGGATGGGTGGTCAAATGCAATACAGATTCACTTGATGAATGATGATGTGACAGATCTCCCAGAGAGTCTAAATCGCCCCAACCTCAAAAAGTTGTTCTTACAAATGAACAGTAACCTCACATTGATTCCTACCTCCTTCTTTGAGCTCATGCCAAACCTCCAAGAGTTAGATTTGTCGAATACCAGCATTAAGTCTTTGCCACAGTCTTTTTTCAAGTTGGCCACTCTGAAAAAATTGTTCCTGCGGAGCTGTGAAGTCTTCACAGAGCTGCCATCTCAGATTGGGGAACTCCAGAACCTTTTGGTGCTTGATCTTGAAGGCACAGATATCATGTGTTTGCCTGTAGAAATCAGTAATTTGATTAAATTGACTTGCCTGAAAGTGTCATTTTGTGAATCTATGAGTGACAGCAGAGAAGAAACCATGGTTCCAGAGGGTGCTCTGTCAAAACTCTCTCAACTGATTGAATTACATATAGATGTTGACCCGGAGGATGAGAGATGGGAGGGGATCGTCAAAAGGGTTATGAAGGAATTGGTCCACCTAAAACAATTGAAATCTCTCCAAATGTACCTGCCAGAAATTAAGGTTCTGGATGAATTAATAGCAAATGTACCTTCTTTGCTACATGATACAGCAGCAAAATTTAGCTTGAATGTGGGCAGTCATATGAGGCGCATCATGTTCCAGACACCTCTTGAAGTTGAGTGTAAACTTGAATCTTGGAAAAGATGTTTGAAGTATGTTAACGGTAAAGGTAGCATCCCATCCCAAGTTGTGAATGTGCTCAAGTACGCAGATGCCTTCATCCTCGACCGCCATTTCACTGTCACTAAGCTATCTGAATTTGGTGTACAGAACATGGAAAATGTAAGAGTATGTATATTGGGAGAGTGCAATGAACTCCATACCACTATAGAAGCTTCGGATGTGAATATATACGAAGGGAATCATGGAGATGGTGATGGTGACTTGCATTACTCGGAGAATCCTATACTCCCAAAACTACAGCACTTCATAATTTATAATATGAAGAAATTAAGAAGCTTTTTGAAGGGGCCATTGTGCTATGGTAGTCTAAGCTGTTTGAAGACTTTGACATTGCAGGGGTGCCCGCAGCTGAGAATAATATTCACATTGGGGTCTGTTGTTGCTCTCACTCATTTGGAAGAGCTTACCGTTGAAGACTGCCCTGCTGTTCTAAGCTTGATAACATGGAACAATCAAAGCACAATTGGTTTTTTGGACCTGCAAACACGTCAGTTTATCAATAATCTGAAGAAGATTTCTCTTCATTACTTACCTGAGCTAGAAAGCATTTCAAGTGGTCTACATATTGCGCCCGGCATGGAAAGAATTAGTGTTTATAATTGCCCTAAGCTCATGAATCTTTCCAGTAAGGAAATTTCCTGTCCAGATAATTTGAAGGTGATCAGAGGGGAGAATAACTGGTGGAATACATTAAAGTGGAACAAACCAGAGTGGACAGAAGGTCGCCCAGAAAACTTGGCTCGTGTCTTTGTCCCAATTAGATGTGACACAGATTTGGGAACACAGTTAGCAGCAGATGGTCCCGGGCAAGGTAACAACCTTTATTTGTCACTCTTGAGCATATGTTTGTATTTTAATAAAATCTAAAGTGACTAACATAACCACTGTCCATTCATTCATAATGCAATTAAAGCACACGTCACAGTTTGGTCTGATCATATTTTGCCGGAAACAGCACTTCATTTCCTATTTCCTTGTGCTTAATTTTTAGGCAGAAAATTCTCTCTTCATTTTCATAAATGTCACTCCAGTTCTCTTTTGATCTTTCCGCCGCAGATGCAGAAGACTCCCTGGAGGACTTGTCGTACATATATATAGCTATGACTCCATATGTTACAAAACTAATGAACCTATGTGTTATTACTATTGCGCTCTTTATCAGAACTCTAAATCACCCTTTAGTTCTACTAATATACACCTATACACTTCTTATCGACTTCTAAAAAAGTGCACCCTGTCCCAAATGAGTGTCTTGTATTCCTTTTATGATTTTTTTTAAGGAGAAATGAGTTAGTGTTGAATATTTTACATGTACCCCCATGTGCATTTGTTGTAACAAACTCAAGGGGTTCCGACTACCTTATTATAGGGATATTATTAATAAATATATATACAACTAACTTCCTAAAAAGAATAGAGGACACTCATTTGATGATGGAGGGAGTAGAAAATAAGATACTTTAGGGTTTGGGATATAGAAAACACATCAATTGGACTAGTGGGTTGCTGCCAAACATGTGTGGTTAGAAAATGATTTGTTTGGTACTTTTATTTTCACAGTAGCAGCAAAAGAGCAGTCTTTAATGTGTTATTTTGTAGGTATTGGATGTGAAATTCCTACATACCCGTCCTCAAAACACAGACGAGTAGATTGGGTCCGGCTTGAAGCTCCTCCTCAAGTGGAGAAGGAGGTCTGTCTGTAACTTTGGCTTCATGTTTCTGTCTACTTACAAACTAGCACTAGCGGAACTGCATTTCCTTTTGAGGCCTAATTCTTCGGTTGTTTGGTTCACAGGAGAAAGAAGAAAAGCTAGATGGTTCCAAAGCATTGCTCAAATTATACCGAGAAACATCTCTTGTAAGCTCTTTGACATCATTGTAATGTTTATATCATGTAGAATAGTGTAATCCCAAATCTAGATTTGAAGGCCGTCAAAACATGAAAATATACATAGAAGGAATTGAACATATTAGATTAAAATTCTGTAGCTTGTATTACTTTTTGCACTGCATTGTAATGCTTGCTTTGGTGTTGTTTTACAGGAAAAGTTGTTCACAAATTGGAAAGAATTGGCTGCAAGACTGGAAGGAAGCCCCCTTGATGGTATGGAAGTGTACTTTCAGTTTTACAGAAGCAGCAGAAGGGGCAATCTCTTTAACGTGTTATAACTTAGCATCCTCTGTGATATTTTGTAGGTGTTGGACCTGAAAGACTTACTTACTCATCCTCAAAACCCAGAAGAGTAGATTGGAACAGGCTTAAAGCTATAGTAAAGGAAGAGGTATGCCTGTAACTTTGGCTTCATGTTTGTGTCTACTTACAAACTAGCACTGACGGAACTGTGTTTCTTGTTGAGGCTTAACTCTTTGGTTTTTCGGGTTACAGGAGAGAGAAGAAAAGCTAGTAGATGGTGACGCGGCATTGAACAAATATCTCAGAGAACTATATCAGGATGCTGATGAGGACACAAGAGCAGCCATGATAAAATCTTTTGTAAGCTCTTTGACATCAGTATAATTTTCATATATTAAAGAATGGCGTAATGACATAACCACATAAAAATATATATTAGGACTTGAGCTTATTAGTTTACCATTCTTTAGCTTTTATTACTTTTTGCACTGCATTGTAATGCATCTGGTTTACAGGAAATGTCCACCGATTGGAAAGAAGTTAGTAGAAAGATGGAAGGAGGCCCTCATGGTACCGGTATGGAAATAAGGAAATGAATATTTGGTACTTCCAGTTTTACAGAAGCAGCAGGTCAGTCCATAAAGTGTTATAACCTTGTATATGATATTTTGTAGGCGTTGGATCTAAAAGACTTGCTTCCCCTTCCTCAAAACCCCCACGAATAGACTCGGACAAGGTTAAAGCTCAACTGAAGGAGGTATGCCTGCAACTTTGGCTTCGTGTTTTTGTCATTACAGGTGCACATGAGACGTAACTCGTTGGTAGTTTGGATTACAGGAGAAAGAAGCAAAGGTAGATGGAGATGCAACATTGAGCAAGGCAAGTCAAATTTTTTGCTTTAGCCACCCAATTTACATTACAGGTGCACATTGAGACCTAACTCTAGTTTAATTTGGATTACAGGAGAAAGAAGCAAAGCTAGATGGAGATGCAACATTGAGCAAGGCAAGTCAAATATTTGCTTTAGCCAATTTACTACCCCCAAATAATTTTTTGTCTCTATTCCTCTATTGAAAAAAAAAAAACGTAAAAATTTAAAACGTGGCTATGCTTACATTAAATTTTAGTTCCAAATTCATTTTTGAAATTTTTTTTAAGGTAGATTTAAAATAAATTTTCTAGACTAGAGTCTCCTCTGTTAGTCTGTTCTTTCAAAAATTTTTTTAAGCATGTTCTTTCAAAATTCTAAGATGACAATAATTGTTAATTTTTAAATATGGAGCTAACCACATTCATCAATAATGGTTATTTATTGCAGAAAGTAGTGTTGAAAGTGAATTTCCGGGATAACAAGGACAGCAGCAAGGCCATTAAAGCAGTGGCAATTCTTCCAGGTACAGAAATTGGCCGCTCTTGAATTCAATTGCTGAATCAGTTTATTTCTTTTCAAATTGCCAATTAGTTCCTTTACTTATCTTGATTTGCTGTGATCTTTTTATGTTACTAGGAGTTAATTCTGTAGCTATGGACACGAAGGACCAGAAAATGACAATTGTTGGAAATGTAGATGCAGTTCTGGTGGCGAAAACGTTGAGAAAGCGTTGGCAAGCAGAGATAATCTCAGTCTCAGCCTGTCCAGCAAAAGAACGAGAAAAGAAGGAAGAGTTTACCAATTTAATTCTAGACATGGAAATTGAACCAAGATAAAAGGTGCACAAGCAAGATGAGAGAGTAGCATGTAACTCAATCTCTATGAGCTCAGTTCGCTCATGAAAGACATCTTCTATAATGTGAATGAAACTATGATTATTGTAATGTATAAGAGCTTGTTTGGTAACACTACTGCAAAACTGTAAGGAGTTGTAAAGAGTTGATGAAAACGGTAAGAATATGCTTCAAAAAGTCAGTAACTTTTGGTAAATGCACAACCGTAAGAAGTTGGACGTTGAGTTTATTGCAATAGTATGTTTGGTAATAAACAAATGTAATGACGTATAAATTGTGCAAACTATACCAAATAGAGATCAAGTAATTTTAGAAGGGTAATTAAATTATTTATATTTATTTAATTTGGATTGAAATATAATTTGATGATACGCATGAAACTATTATGGTTTTTGTTAGCTTATAAACGGTTAACCTTTTATGGGAAATATGTCAATCGAAATCAACTGTAATCCATACAATGAGTGGGTAATGTTGTGTAGAGGTTAAGGATCCTAAGCCAAGAATTATTTGGCTTAGGCTAAGCTATCAATGAGGTGATGGCATCTCATTAAAAATATTGGATCCGGGCGGGTTGCTCCGCTCCCACCAATTCACTTGGGTGGGTATGAGTGAAATTAATGAGGTGTCATCACCTCATTGGCTTGGCTTCGGCTAAGCCAAATATTTGTTGGCTTAGATTCTTTATTCTCATGTTGTGTAACATAATTTTTTTTTAGTATAGAGAATAAAGAATCTAAGTCAAGAATTTTTTGGCTTAGCCTAAGCCAAGCCAATAAGAGCTTGCCACCACATTTGAATACTCATTTACCCACCCAAGTGAATTTGTGGGAGCGGAGCGACCCGCTAGATCCAAATTTTAAATGAGGTGTCATAATCTTATTGGTGGCTTAGCCTAAGCCAAATAATCCTTAGTTTAGGATCCCCAATCTTTTGTTAATAACTAAATACAATAACAATAATCATTTGATCTCATAAGATGTATAATACTTTCAAATTATAACCAATGTATACATTCACTTAGTAAAGTAAATTACTATAGCATACTAGACTAGGCTGACTACAAGGAACTATTGGTCTAGCTACCACATTTGCATATATCTCATTTGGCCAATTATTATTATTTAATTAAAAAAGTTAAGAACGGTCAACCTAATCAAGAACTCAGGTCGACTGTATTTACAGGAGCTTTCACCCCTAGTTCATAAGTAACTAGTTTTGGTACCCGGTTTTGCTCGAGTTTTCATTATTATA
>JAYMTF010004827.1:0-12504 GCA_036897485.1 Pelargonium nanum | reverse complement strand
GGTTTTTGGAAACATTTGGACTATAATGCCTCTTTTAGACTGAAATGACACGTTTGATAGTTTATGGACTAAAATGGCACGAACCGTATAGTTTAGTAACCATTTTCCAAATATTTTAGTTTCTGACTAAAATAGAAAGATGAGTATAGGTGGAGTATTTACTTTCTATTTTTAGAAAAAAGACACAGCTTGAGGTTTTATGTCTTAAAATCATCAGCTACTTCACTCACTGATTCACTGAAAAAGTAACCGCCGCCAGATCTCAGAGACAGTGACTTGAACAAGAAAATGGCTTCACTCTCAGCTCACTCTCCAACCACCATTCTCCACAGAAACGCCGTCGTTTCATCACCCAAACCCCATTTTCCCACTCTCGCCGCCGTCAAACTCCGATCAAGCTTCTTCGGCTCCAAATCTCGCCGGCAATTCCTTCTCCGATCAACCAACACAACCCGAACCGAACCCGTTTCTTCTTTTTCGGGCTCGAGACCCATCTCCGCATCTCATCAGTCTTTTGATGTCGTGATCGTCGGAGCCGGAATCATCGGGTTGACCATCGCCCGCCAGTTCCTGATCGGGTCGGACCTGTCCGTCGCCGTCGTGGACAAGGCCGTCCCTTGCTCCGGCGCCACCGGCGCAGGTAATAGTAATGATCTTGAGCTCTGTTTTTGTTGTTGTTGGTAATGCCCACAATGTGTTCGACGAATTGCGTGTGTGAAAATTGCAGGGCAAGGGTATATATGGATGGCTCACAAGAACCCTGGGAGTGATATATGGGAGCTGGGATTGAGGAGCCAGAAGCTGTGGGAAAATTTGGCGGAGAGCTTACGAGGTGAAGGGTTGGATCCTCTTGATGTGTTGGGCTGGAAGAAGACAGGTATGAACTAGTATTTTTGTACTGTTAACGGTAAAAAAATCAACCTTTATTGTGTGTGAGCTTCCAAGAAATGGTAGATATGTTGATGGAAAACTTGGGGTCACTTTTTCTCTAAATGTTCGGATTTTGCTGATTTAATGCTTTGACATTGCACGTTTGTAATCTACCATGAGATTCTGAGAAATGCTATATCATATATATGTTCATGGAAACCTTGTTCTTATTTTTCCGAATAAATCTTTGAGTGTTGCGGGCTATGTTTGGATATTGTACATATGTAATCTAGAGGAAGCTTATGTATAAAAACATTATTTGTTCTGTATGAGCTTTCGAGACATGTTTGTTGAAAACTTGGGTTATTATCCTGTAAAGTTTGGATTTTGTTGATACTGCTTTGACATTGTACATTTGTAATCTTCACTCTTCATGTAGCTTGTTGGTGGATAAAAGTTCAAAATATATTTTCAATAAGATTCGGAGAAATGATTGGGTTACTTTTTCCTAAATGTTTTGGATATTGCTGGTTATGCTTTGACATTGAACATTTGTAATCTATAGGGAGCTTGTTAGTTGGCAGAACTCCACAAGACTTAGCAATGCTAAAAAGCAAGGTGAAGCAGCTATCTGAAGCTGGGTTGAGAGTGGAGTACCTGTCCAGCAGTGATCTGCTCTCAGAGGAACCATCACTGGTCATTGGGGAAGAAAGCGGAGCAGCTTTTCTACCCGATGACTGCCAATTGGATGCTTATCGTACCGTTGCATTTCTCGAAAAGGTTGTTTATTTTTCTTTAAATGGGTAGCTGGTGCTCAATGTTTTTGTCTTGTCTTTGTGCTATATCAATTCAATTAATGTGTATATAGTTTATGTGTAGGCTAACCGACACTTTGCTTCCGAAGGAAGATATGCAGAATTCTATAATGATCCAGTGACCGGTTTATTAGGGTTTGTAGCCATTTTTTTTTTGCCCTATTAAGTCATTCTGGAAACAAAAACAAAAGAATGGAGATAACTATTGTAACTCTTTGATCCCCAGGTCTAGTAGCACTGGGGAGGTTGAAGCTGTTAAAACTTCCAAGAATACCTTGTCCAGTAAAAAGGCCATTATAGTTGCTGCTGGTTGTTGGAGTGGATCTTTGATGCATGACCTTGTTAGAGAATTAGGGGTCGTATTAGATGTCCCTGTAAAGCCTCGAAAGGTAAGAATCTATTTTTTTTTGGGTGAAATGAACTGTTCTTATATAATCTTATAATTTCTCGATCTATATTGCCAAATATATTTTGTCACTTGAGGTTTCAGGTTTCTTTCGTGATAAAGGATGCATATTCTTATTATTCTCTATGAACTACATTTCTCTAGCTTTAGATTTTAAATTCTGAAGCGAAAAGTCTGAAATTAGAGGGCCACTTACTTATAGATTATCTAGCCGAGGGATTTAATAATATATTCCTCTTCCTAGTTAGATGGAATATCCTTGAGGTACCTTCTTAAATTGGTTTGTTTTACTAGTAGTTTTCATGAGTGAACTTTTGTTATAAGTTACTCCAACGCTTCATTAAACCTCTATGGTTGAAATGAAAAGTTGGACATCGGTAACTCTGATATGTGTGTATGTTTTTATGATCTTGATTGAATCTAACCCTTATATGCACCTCTCGTGGACAAAAGGGACATAGAGTTTGCAATAATTAGTTGGTTCTGCATATGTGATACCAGCAAATTTATCGGGGAGGAAATTACCCTTTTGAAAGAATAAGCTGAGTTTCACTTGCCTAATTTATAAATCTTTAAGTGAGGATCGTTTTCCTCTTATTTATGGCCGATATGATCATTCGAGCTTTCACACACACACAAACACACACACACACACACACACATATGTATATATATATTTTTTTCCTACATATAAAACAAACATTCAACTTCATATGCATGACAGGGTCACCTGCTTTTGCTAGAGAATTTCAATTCATTTGAACTGAATCATGGCCTGATGGAGGTTGGTTATCTCAGTCATAAAGCTGCAGCTTCCACATCAGGTCCAGTTGACAATGGGGAAGCCTTGTCTGTTTCAATGACAGCCACCATGGATCCAATGGGAAACCTTGTTCTCGGTAAATTTAAATCCTTACTATCTATCGTCTGATACTGCATTATAGCTTGAGTGTCTATCCCAGTGCTACATACATGCATTTAGTGAACCTAAACTGCGACCTTTGTCAAAAATATTATCTTTGTTGTGATTTCTCCATGTATATCATGTAGGTAGCAGCCGCCAGTTTGCTGGATTCAATACTGAAGTGGATGAATCTATTGTTGATCTCATATGGAAGCGAGCTGGGGAATTCTTTCCCAGTTTAAAAGAACAGTCTCTTACAGAGTTCAGCGAGAGTAGAAAAGTGAGAGTAGGATTACGTCCCTATAGTAAGTCCCGAAATCCTTCATACTTGATGAACAGAAAAGTGTTTATTATTATTTTTTATTTATCAACAAAGGATAATATATATATATCAGTATAAATAAAGAGGACTGAGTTTCCAAGAAGGAAAAGCAGCCTCAAGACAAGATACACGAAGGAAAAAAATTGTTACTATTATTATTTTGAATATGAACATATAGAAGTTAATCCAGATTCAATATTATTGGCTGCAAAGTAAATTATTTGATGTGATATTCTACTGGTCTCAGTGCCTGATGGAAAGCCAATGATAGGGCCCGTGCCCGGTTTATCAAATGTACTCCTTGCTACTGGGCATGAAGGAGGAGGACTTTCTATGGTAATTTCCTAATTGCTTCTTTCTCTGCTGAGGAACTGAATAAATACGTATGCCCCTGTATTTGTGCATTGATCTGTATGTGTAAATGATGTTCTAGACCAACTGGACTCTGCATGAACTAATCATGTGTCAAGTTTTCTCCATATTTACCTAATGCTCGACAGTTGCCACTTCCATGACTTTTTATTTTTGTAGTTCATAGGAACACATTTTTCATCATTTTGGTTCAATTTTCAGGCTTTGGGGACTGCTGAAATGGTTGCTGATATGGTGTTGGGCAATCCTAGCAAAGTCGATTGTGCACCTTTTGCAGTTCAAGGTCGATGATGATACAATATGCGCCAGGAAGAAACAAGAATGTCATGCATGCTTGTTGGTTTAATGGACAGTAGAAATATGCATTCTCAGGTCAATCCCAAGTCCGCATGAGTCCGCATGAGTAAGCTCGGGTTTGTTTATGTGTCATGCCAACTGCTGCAACTTACTCTTCCGCATACGTATGTTCCTACTTCTAATTATTGTCTTCCTAGTTGATCCACTCGTTTGCTTTGTATTTGCTACACGAGTGTGACTGTGTACGTATCTCGAAAGATATGTGCTCTCTAAACTTGGATTTTGCTCCATTTAAATTTTGATAATTTTTCTCAGTGTATTATTTTTATCGGCTTTTGATTGTGCTTCATTTGACATAACAGTTTACATGGATAACCATTGGAGTAACCTAATCAAGAAAAAGTGATCATTCCGGTTTAGGCACGAACATTTACATGCATAAGGATGTGGAGATCTTATTTGTGGTGAACAAACGATTTATTAGTTTAGTCTACACTATGATAGATTAGCTAAATGATACTTGACTTTTTCTTATACAAGGTGATGCATGCTGAAAACCTTACGATAAAGTATTTGTGTTAAATGTACAGAACATGTTGTGAAAATACATTAAGTTAAATTGATATGCTGTTCGGGATCCCCATTCCTGTAAGGCCCGCTCTGGAACCAACATTCGATGTGTCAGGATACAGAAGTTTGTAAGGAACCTTGGCAGGTCCCAATCTATTCTTGAGCTTAGGATCTTTATTCCTCTCCATAATTTTTTTCTCTATTATCTGTAGGTTCTTGTTGAACTTCTCGAATTTCTCTCGAACCTCTTCATTATCTGTCCATTCCATAGACGTCCTTTGCCCCAAGTACACCTCATCAGATGTGTGCTGTGAGAGGACCTCGATGAATGCTATACCGAGTGTCATCTCGAACCTTTCAGGCAACATCTTAAGGTAGTACTTGTCTGGATCCATGAGGAACTCAGCAAACGCTAATGTTCCTTCCTCAGGAACAAACTTCCGACATAGTGTGGGACGATTTGGTGGGTAACCATTGTATCCATATTGTCCAAAGTTCACTGAAGCGTGGAGTGCTGATGCAATCCATATGAGAGTTGTCAAGGCTTCTATTAGGTTAGAGACACGGTTCATCTCGTACCATCCTATAGGCTTATCGCCATGACCCTCATTTCGAACTTCCGACCACCATTTTTGGATTTCTATGTCGGACTTGACAGAAGCATCATTTGAGTAGAAGAGTGAGCAAAAGTCTGTGACCCATGTCTTTATTGCAACCCATATTTCAAGTCCATCTGCTCCATAGGGATAGTCTTCAAAGAGGAGCCGAACTCCCGAAGGTTCTTCCGAGTCTCTTAGGGCCATTCCTCTGCATATTTAACACGTTTATTAATTGTGTCGTGTTTGTGTTGAGGCTCCAAAACACACACGCAATTAATTAATAATGTTGTAACACGCCTAACACACACACACACACACACACACCAGGGTTATAATTGTACGTTAACTTAAGAAAAACCCTAGCTAGTTGACATAGTTTTTGTTAAATGGGTTAAGGGTGATATTTAATCGTGTTGGGGAGTGTCGTGCATAATGTGTAAGGCCATGTGGTGTTCATGTTGGCTTGTATGACACACAATCAACCTTCAACGCGACACGAACACGCACGCACAAGTGGTCAGCTCTCGTAGATACCACAGGTCAGTTACTTGATCATTTCTCACTATGTACTTGTAATGCCTAATCTTTTAATACATATACCAAATCTAGGATTGTCAATCATGTGTGTGTTTTTGTCTATACATGTAGGTTCATGTCAATTGCTCTTAAGCATTTTGTAACGACCGAGACTCGAACCTGAGGCTCTTGAGCATTAAGTACTGAAAGAGGAGAAAAGAATTGCATTTGTACCTTTTGAGAAGATCAGCAGGTAAGCTCTGTTCATCAAATCTCCATTCTTTATATAGAGCTGAAGATATCTCCATTGATATTTCACCAGAAAACAGAGTCTTCTCCAGGATTCCTCCTGAGTTTATGAGCATATTGCGAGACAATGCATTTATGTGCATGGTGTCCTTGAAATGAGGATCTAGTAGCCTATGAATTGGGTGCATTGCACTCAAATGCCTTCTGGTTGCAATGATGAATGGCTCAACAACTGCATGAGTTTTTAACCTATAAAACAAGAGTTCAGAGTTAAAGTGTTAGTTTGAAAGTAGAGCTGGCAATTCGGGTTTCGAGTTGAAAAGACCTAACCTGACCCAAAAGAGGTGCGGATTGCGGGTTTTGCATAGAAAATGTGTGGGTGGGCAATGGAAAACCCACCCCGAAAAATTGATTGGGTCTATATTAAGCAATCCGAACTCACAAAATGTGGGTCATATTTCAGGTGTCAGTAGGTTCAGGTCCAAATTCCCAGCTTTATTTGAAAGTGAGTGCAAAGCTGTTTCAGTGAGTGCATGAGTTTTTATCCTATAAAACGAGAGTTCAAAGTTTTTTTGGATTAGATAACCATTTCAATAGTTTTAGTTTGAAAGTAGAGCTGGCAATTGGGGTTTTGAGTTGAAAAGACCTAACCTGACCCCAAATTGCGGGTCTTACATAGAAAATGTGTAGGTGGGCAATGGAAAACCCACCCCAAAAATTGATTGGGTCTATATTAAGCAATCTGAACCCACAAAATCCGGGTCAGATTTCAGGTGCTAGTAGGTTCAGGTCTAAATTGCCAGCTCTATTTGAAAGTGAGTGCAAAGCTGTTTAAGTTCTAGTTACCAATGACTGATCAATTGGTGATGAACAGAGTCATTAGCAGCAACATGAGCCTTGGCAAGCTTCCACAATGCTGTTTCAATGCCTTCACTTCCTGGTATGAACACCCTGTTGAGCTCATCACCATTGGAGGAGCCAGGCAAGCTCAATTCTATTGCTACTGGTTTTAGTATGGCGTCGTTCCTCAAGAACAGGAGCGTTCGCGATGCATAAGCGCAGACGCCTTTCGTGTTTATTCTGTCCAAGAATGGCATGAGATAGTCATGGTGATCGAGGATGAAAATCCTCCATTGTCTCATTGCTTGGTCTAGAGTTAAGCCATCAAGGTTGTGCTCTATATGGGATGCTATTATGGAACTGATGGATCCATTTTTGCTTCTTGGTGGAAATGCCTGCGAAAAATTGGATATTTCAGTTCAGTGAGAGTCTATGTTGAAACCAATGTTTCCATAACAGGACCGGATCGACTGGATTGGTTGAGACTCAGACAATAGACCAGTCTGGCTAGACTGGTGGTGTGAAGACCGGACCAAACCTATCCGGTCCGGATCCAATCATGAATACCCCTAAATTCGATCACCAGACTGATTCGAGCTCCCGGTCCAGTTCTTGAAACATCAGTTAAAATCTACTAACACATAGAATTGTGATCAATTAGGTTCACATCTCCAGTTTTAGTCATACACTACAAGAAATTTCATTTTCCGCGTGTCGCAGAAAGTCAGTAATTAGCTGTAACCAAATGTCTTGTCACGGAAAGTCTCATGTGCATGACTGGAGCTGGTTTGTCACGGAAAGTATAGATTTGTGCGACAGAAAAGTTGTCACCAATATATAAAAGCCCAAATTTTCAACATTATTGGACTTTTATCCATGTCAGTCCAATAGTCATTGTTTCTAAGTCAAACTCATGCTGGCAACTTATTTTTGACTGTCACCAAAAGTAAGTATTTTTGTAGAGATACCTCCAAACATCGTATTGCTGCTGGATTTGTCCCGGCAAGCATTTGTCGCCCAAACTCCTCATCGTTCATCCATACCAAATGGTTCTCTGAAAACAAGAATGTTCATAAGAAAAAAAAAAACATTCTGCCGATGACATGACATGAACTGAAACATTAGATTGATTGATTCTATACTTTTAAGCCATGTCACCTGCTATAATTTGAGGTAATGGGAATTTCATAGGATGTTTGTTGCTTGCACTAGTAATGTTGTTGAAAAGCTCATCTGGTACCATGTTCTTCAACTTCTCCGAAACCCATCCTTCTACTGCTTGGCTTCTTTTGGTTGAAAACATACTGAGTATCTCATCGAACGATTCGAAACTTGCAGAAGAATCGATTTGAAACAACGATTTTGCCTCGGGTATAAGGAAGTGAACACTAGCTCCTATCGAATTTGCTATGAACTCGGAAAGTTTCTTGGGGCTGAAACGCTCGTCCGGAGGAACATATGTGTCCAAGTCTATTAGCTCTGTCCTGCTCTCTGTTAATGGATCTAAGGTTCCATATAGATTGAAATAACAGTCAGAAATGAATCTTGATACATATTCAGAAAATTTCACACTTGACATCTGATATATAAGTTTGGGTAGGGGTGGTAGTTCGTGTACACATGCCGTGTTCAAGTAGTGTTGAATGGGTCAACCCGAACATGAGTTGTTTATGAGCAGGTAGACTCGGCACGATCAATGCGTTTGGATTGACCGGACATATTTGACCCATTTAATTTTTATGGGTCATTATTGTCTCAGATAAGTTTTATCACGAACATGATTAAGCTGAACCCAAATCTGCTTAATTCATGTCATTTTCGTGTCAAATCACGGGTCATGACTGAAATTACTAGCCCTAAGTGAGTACCTGCATTGCTACGAGAGCGTCCTGTTCTTCCCCTGCGAGGATATGGATATGCTCTAGACCCGCCAAGGATAGGTCTCCTTAGTTCTGGAGATTTATCGGGATTGCCAAGATCGTTGTAGCAATCATAGTCATAGATTCTTTCCCATTCCTTCCTTTCACCAGTTCCCTTTCCTCTCAAGCTAATAAGTTCTTGCTCCCTCAGCTCGACTAGAGCCTCGGGTGTTACACCCGGAAGATAACTCTGTCACATCAATACCAGCATTAGCTCATCTAATAAATGAATGAAGTAACGAAACATGTCAAAACTTGCCTTGTTCGAAAAAAAGATTCGTGTTGTTTTCGTGTTTTTGACCGGGTACACCCAAGATCTGCAGTCGAAATGGATAATTTGATTGCTCGAAGTGTGTAACATAGCAGATTGTAGGTAGAACTTGTGCTTGTGTTGATTTGATATCACAAAAGCTCCTGGATTTCCAAAATTTGGCTCAACATGGAACTTCATGTCATATGTTGTTGTTTTGATGCCATTATGTTTCTTACTTTTTCCGCGCTTTAGGCAGGTTTTCTCGCTCAACTTCCCCCTGCCCGTGTCTGTTTGATGCAACAACGAAAAATATAAGCAAAAACAAAAGAAGTCTATGCACGAGTCTCGGTTGTTACGCTTGCTGATTAAAAGAAAAAAAAGTCTATACAGTTTATAGGATTTTCCATCTTGTAGCTTTCCATGAATGAGAAGCTTTTCATGGATATATACAGTTTTGCATATGTGGATTAGAAACACGGTTCACGTTGTGAGGCAACATAAACGGACCATTTTTGAGCCAATGCCTGGATAATAACTAGCTATGTTATCATGTTAAATTTGACTCCAACCCAAAAACTTAAATTGATAAGTGGAGGCCCAACTTGTATTTCAAGTGGTGACTAACTCACGTCCTTTCGACGTGGGATTCCTTAACACTTCACCTCTCGTGCAAGTTGAATTAGAGAGATGGACTCGGGCCTCACGTGAATAGGGACTTAAGTCGGGAGTATAACTTAACAATCTGAAACCATTCCTACAGGTGCATAGGTACTTATAGTTGATATATGCATGTATCTACATACCCGAAACTTACTTGGATCAACCTGGGTTCGACTGTAGATCTGAACCGAAGCTGATTTTCCTGGGCCTGATTCCCCGAGACTCTGAACGACGATGATCTTCCCCTTGATAACGCCTTTCTTAGGCGAACGATGATCCGTTTGGTTGCTGATTTTGCTTTGAACTGCACTCACACATTCTTGCAGGCTAGAGCACAAACCTGTGTGTTGTTCCATAGTTTGTGTTGAGGTTTTTACTTTGTGTTTCTATGAATTTTGTGTTTTTATATGAACTCTGGAGAATTTGTATCTTGATGATTGCTTTAATGGGAAGAGAAAAGAAAAGAAAAGAAAAATTCTTGTGTTTTGTTTGTACTCAAGAATCTGATTCATTGCTTGTTTGTGAGATTTTCTTGCTTAGCACTTTGAGTGAAAATTCTCATCTTTCTATGGAAATTTTCTTAGTATTAATGTTGTCAATGGTACACGAAGTTTGCTTAGCAATTTCACTAGAATTGCTCATTCGAGACGGGAAGGACCGATAAATCCATGATCAGCACAGGAGGAAGTCATATCACATGCACATTCGAGGTAGAAAAAACCACAAAGACGGTGAAACTCCAATACCAAATTTTGACGCAAATACATTATTTAAAACTCGAACTCAAAATCCCAAGATGAAATGGAACAATTTTATTCTTATTTTTAGAACTCGAACATAAACAAATGGTTAAACTTGAGTAGAACTAATAAAAATCGGATTCCATTCAATCAAATTTATTTAGAGCTGGTAAATGGGCTAACGTGGATCCAATCCAATCCAATAACATTGGACCCAAACCAATGAAACGTGGCTTGAAAAATATGCAAACATTTTTTCGTCGACCGAACTACACTTGTTTGAGCTGGTTTGATTGAACTTTTACCATGGACTTTTTACTTGTGAAATGAAACCTAATGATACCAAGAATGGGCAAACAAAAAAGGGGCCATAAGCATACTTGTATTATTTATTTGAATCCGTTGACACCTAAAACAATAAAACCTACTAAAAATCGCGATTTTGAATTATATAAAATAGACTTGACTGAATTTCGATTCAGATTCAAGTTGGAGAAAATAGTAAAAGACACGCACTATGAAAAACCCAAATCCTAACCGACCCGAATCCCGTACATCTTTCATCGTGTCCGGGTCAGAATAATCCAACTCGAACTCAAAAACCCTGATCCGAAACCCGACTTGCCACCTCTAATCTAACACTAGTATTTGTGGGGGCCCACAAACTCACCACCAAAAAGGAACCATTTTTCCACAATCGCTGAGTCTCTCCCAAAACGCAACAATGGCCGTCGCGACTCTCCACAGGCTCTCCTCCCAAATCCACCGCCTTCCGTACATCTCTCGGTCCCTCCTCTCCCGCTCCTCCGCCACCGCCGCCTCCACCGGCTCCGCCAAAGTCTCCGACCGCATCGTCAACCTCTCCGCGATCGATCCCGACGGCATCAAGCGCGAGGTCATCGGTCTCACCGGCAACACCCTCCTCCGTGCCCTCACCGACTTCGGCCTCATCGATCCGGCGTCGCACCGCCACGAGGAGATCGAGGCTTGCTCCGCCGAGTGCGAGGTCAGCATCGCCGAGGAGTGGCTCGAGAAGCTTCCTCCGAGATCGTACGAAGAGGAGTACGTGCTGAAGCGGAACTCTAGGGCTCGGATTCTCAACAAGCACTCCAGGCTTGGTTGCCAGGTCGTGCTCACGCACGGGCTTCAAGGTATGGTCGTCGCTGTCCCTGAGCCCAGGCCCTGGGACACTCCCTAATTTGAGAAAATTGAGGAAATTAGGGTTTTGGATTGGTATTGCCTGATTTGAGGTTCAATAATGAACACATTGTGGTGTGTTGAATTGGTTCTCTGTTTTGATTAATGTGTATTTTGTTGCTGTTAGAATTTTCTGGGGATTGTGGTTTCGATGATTACGAAGCTACATTATGTTGTTTGGTTCTAAATGCAAGCCCTTTTATGGATGTCTTCGTATAAAATTGCAGTTAGAATTTGGAAATGTGAATTGGTTGCTAGTGATAGCAATAATATGCTAAGATACAATGCTGGAAATGAATTTGTTGTGAAATTTAGGAAATTTAGGGTTTTGGCTGTGTATTGCCTGATTTGAAGTTCAATAATGTGCACATTTTGGTGTGTTGAATTGGCTTTCTGTGGATAATGTTCCTGTTCAGATTTTCAGGGAATTTTATGGTTTTGAAACTAAATTGTGTTGTTGTGTTATAAATCCAAGCCCTTTTCTGGGTATCTTCATGTTAAAGTCTAGTTATAATTTGGATATGCGAAATCGCTGGTAGTGATAACAATTATATGCTAAGTTACAATGCTGAAAATGAAATTGATGTGGAATGGAAACAATGCATATTGGTTAAAATGTGTTGCTTCAGCTTTGATGTTACATACACTAGGGTTATTTATATATAGTTCTTAAGAGAGTCAAGGACACAATTAACTGAGCCTTTTATCTCTGTTCCGATGCTTGGTTAGCACTTAGCACAACCGAGAATCATGAGAGTGATTTTTTTCGTATTGCAAGCAACAAGTAGATACTCAAAATTCAACCTATAAAGAGTTGTAATTCTTTTAACTTGAAAGGTGTTTTTGATGTCTTGGTGATATGGCTTTACATTCATTGTGTCATTGGTGAAGAAATGGTCAAATGGATGGTGTAATTTTCAAACAACTTCTAGTTCTTTTGTTCATCTTGATGATAGGTATCTCAAACTCACCCCC
>JAYMTF010004826.1:0-12505 GCA_036897485.1 Pelargonium nanum | reverse complement strand
AACATACCAATACCGAGATTCGAAACTAAGAACTCGAGAGAACAAGTGAAATTAATCATTTGTCCTACTAAATGTTTGTTTTTGGTAATTAAGTATAGCTTAGTAATTAACCGTTCAAAAAAAAAAGTGTAGCTTAAATAATCGTTATTCAAATAATTTTCTTATTCTTGATTTTCTCATGTGTCGTTTTATAATAATACAATTACATGTCTCTTATTCCTCTCGATGACACTTCCTAAGATTCGAACCTCACACTAGATGTCGTGGGTTTGGATCTTATTGGATTGTGCGAGGAGGAGTAGTTCAATTTTCTCTTTAATAAGTTACTTCTTCTGTCTCGAAATAAGTGTGTTAGTTTCTATTTTGAGAAAAAATAATGAAAAGTTAGTCACTGTTGTGCATTTTATGTTGTATCCTCGAAAACACGTGTTGTAACCGACAAAAAATGACATTAATTTTGGTTGCAGCACAAGCAGCTGGTCTTCCACTAGTGAATCCTTATTTGGAAAGAGATGCATCTTCCAAGAATGGAGTGAATTTTGCGGTTGTAGGCGCTACAGCATTGACTCCTCAGCATTGACTCCTCAGTATCTCTCACTTCCCAGCTCGATTTCATGTCTACATATTTCAACCAAACTTGCGGCAATCACAACAATGCTACATGTAAATACATTTGTTATATATTCGTCAATTGCCTATATATGTTCTAATGTTTCTAAAAGACTCAATTTAGTCTCGGAACTTTCATGTTTTGACCCAAAATGATGTTTGAACTTTCAAATATTCACTAAATTTGGTCCTGAACTCTCGATAAAAGCTCTAAAGGCAATAATCATTTTGGATCAATATGTGAAAGTTCATGAGTCGAATTAAATATGAAAGTTCATGGACCAAATTAGATTTTTCACCTTTTTTTTTAACTAAACAGATGAGAATTGCGGTTTGAAGCTGAAATCGGCATTGTTCATGGTTGGGGAGATTGGAGGGAATGATGTAAACTATGCATTTCTTCAAGGCAAATCCATGCAGGATGTTATCAACTTGGTGCCCCAAATTCTACAAACCATTAAAGATGCCGTCACAGTGAGTAGCTACTCATATTAATTTTCTTCACCTAATGTGTAGATTTTGAAAAGTCAAGTCATCGCGGGAATTGTGGTTTTAAGAGACAATCAGAATTCGTCTCCTATGACAAATTATGGCTCTTAAAAACCGCTTAAAAAGTCGTCTCTTAAAAATTTGTAGCTCATAAGTTATGACTTGGTTTTGGAGACGGTCACGCTCAACCTATGTTAAAGAAACTAAAGTTACCTTTACTTAAAGAGTGTGTATTCAACTTAAAGTTTTAGCTTTTACACTTGTTAACACGGTGGTCATATGTTCATTATTTGGACCGGACCGACTGAGTTTCATTCGGTCCAAGTTCGATTGTGTCCCTAAAAACATTCAATCGTGTCTGGTTCGATCCATCCTAAAATTGGAACCTTGACCGTTAGCATACCATTTCTAGTTGAGTCAAACGCTAACCCGATTTGACATTTAACTATTTGGTTAAACTTTTAGTTCCGTACACGTAATTTGTACGAGATACTAACACTACAATTACATTATGCTATATCTGTTTATTTCAGAGAGTAATCGAATTTGGTGCAACTCGAATGATCGTTCCGGGGAATTTCCCAATCGGTTGTATCCCAATCTACCAAACCGCATTCCAAACCAACATTTCCGATGCCTATGATCAATTCAAAAGTCTAAAAAGATTCAACAACTTTGCAATTTACTACAACAATCAGCTTCAACAAGCCATTAGAGAGCTGCAACAACAAAACCCTAAAGTTGCTATAGTGTACGGAGACTACTACAATGCATTTCAGTACCTCAACCTTCTAAGTCGCCTTCCAGTGACCGGATTCGACAATGTAGAGTCTGTACAAAAAGCATGTTGTGGAATCGGAGGCGATTATAATTACAATCCGGCGAGAATGTGCGGAGCCCCTGGCGTGCCGGTTTGTAATGATCCTAGTAGGCGCATCAGTTGGGACGGAATTCATTTCACTGAGAGGACTCATCAGATTATGTCCCAGTGGCTTATTCCTGATGCATTGCTTAAACTTCGATGCCATGTATGAGGTAAATGACTCAATTTGGTCCCTGAATTCTTTTTAACACAAAATAGTCCATGGACCAAATTGGGTCATATTTGAAAGTGACAACCCAATTGGATCAAATCGGTTGAATTAGCCTTCGGATCGGAGCTTCAAACATGAATCAAGAGATCACTGTTTGGAGCTCATTGTCGAGAGCTCATTGTTGAGAAGAGATGTTAATCATTGATCATTCATTTTGGAGATCTCTATTTGTCGTTTTCTTTTATTATTGATATAATCTATATCATTTAGTTTGTTTTTAAGTGTATTTTACAGTTTTTACTCTAAATGGTTCGAGATCCATTTCAAAATAGGATAACCTTTTGTTGCGTTAGAATCTGTGGCCAAAAAATTAAGGCCTAAATTTAACCGCAGTTTATAACTGCAGCTAAAAACCGTAGTTATAATCCAATCTATTTTAGTGCACAAGAAGTACCTCTCTAGTGACGATTACAGTTGTCGCAGAAAGCCAACATTCAATATATTTTTTAACTTCTTATACAATCAAAATTCTAATTTGATTAACTTAAAAGAAAATAAATTAATCAATACGTTTTCCAACAAGTTACTGAAACCATTAAATATAACCGATCAGTCTAATTTGTATTCTAACAACGTATTTTGTAATTGTTCTGTACTTAAAATAAAATAAATCTACTCGTATGGTTTTTCATTAATATTTGTAACATCTTCCCCATGTTTCTGAAAATTTCACGCATGTTCTCATTTTCTTTTCTTCAAGAACCGTTCGATTTGCTTTTCTTTTAGTTTTGAGAGCCACACACAAACTTTCCTCGTGCTCCTCGAGCATCATATGCATGGTAACATAACGGATGATCTCTCACCTATGACAAACAAGAATGTCAAAGTCAAAATTTTCATATATAAATGGTATAAATCATAGTTATTAAGTAACTATAGTACTACTATTTAATATTTATAAAAAGTCACACATAAATTGTGATGGGGGAGGTAGTTGGTCGGTTATGACAAAACCAATAATTAAATGAATAAATGCACTTAACATTACCATAATATAGAGTGGGAGTTTCTCTATTATTTTTGCCTAATTTTCAGTCTCTTTTTCGTCTAAACCATTAGTTTTTTAAGCGGACCCGCAAACTTGCGATTTGCACATTTAGTCTGTTACACTACACCTAGACTAATTCTCATTCGAGAGTACGGCACAATTAAAGCTCATCTCTCTCCTCAGTGTTGTGTTGAGCGGGGATCGAACGCAAACGCTCTTCCTACTCACGCAACCCGTGTAACCAACTGCGTCACTACCCTTAGTTCTAACTTTCACTTTTAATATACAACTACTCTAACTTTATATGAATGCGTATATATGTGTGTATATATAGTTAGGACCAACCATGCAATGTACTATAAATTATGGTTTTTACTAATTGCAAACCATTAGAAGCAACAATGGCTAAATGGAGAAACCAAGCAATTATTTTGTTTCTTCTTTATGTTGTTGTTGCTTCTCAGTCAAGCAATTCTTCTTCTCTTAAAATTTGCAAATTCAATGCCATATATCAATTTGGTGACTCAATCTCAGACACCGGCAATTTCATTCGAGATAGTGTGAGGGGAGCCGTTTCCCCTTACGCCCGCCTTCCCTACGGCCAGACCTTCTTCGGCAATGCAACCGGCAGATGCTCCGATGGTCGGCTCATCATCGATTTTTTTGGTAATTAAGTATTGCTTTCGTGTCGTTATAATAATTCAAATACATGTATGTCCTCGATGGAACTTTCAAAGATTCAAAATTCACGTTAGATGTAGTAGATTTGGATCATGTTGGATTGTACGAGAAAAAATACTTACAAGTGAAAAGAAAGATAATACAACACTTATTTTGAGATGGATGAAGTATTATACTGTGGGCACACTAGAATTCAAAGAACTCACACACAGTGGCGTAGCCATACCTAAGGCTCAGTGTAGGCACAATTTTTAGATTAGTACTAAATTGTTGGGCAACTGATGATAGTTAAAATATTTCATGAGGGATTTAATGAACTAATTTGAACATGAACATGATGAATTGAACATAGCTAAGGCTAGTTAGAATGTTTCAGGGTGGATGGGGTGGGCACATGCCTACTATGGCTCACCCTTGGCTTTGCCAATACTCACACACTTATTACACATACCAACTGGCTGTTACGCTTGCTCATAAAATAAAATAAAAAAAATTACACATACCAACACCTTAGAAGCAACGTAAACCCCAGGATCTCAAGTAATAGATATATATCGAGCATCTATACCGCTCAGCAAACGGGCGCAGATAGTAATTACTAATTGTTGTTTGGTGATTTTGTGGGCTTGGTTGCAGCACAAGCAGCTGGTCTTCCACTTGTGAATCCTTATTTGAAAAGAGATGCATCTTTCAAGAATGGAGTGAACTTTGCTGTTGTAGGCTCTACAGCATTGACTCCTCAATATCTTGAAAAATTGAACGTTGTGAATCCTTTTACCAACAGCTCTATCACCTCCCAGCTCCATTCCATGTCCACCTATTTTAACCAAACTTGCAGCAATCACAACATTAATGGTTGTTTGAAGCTGAAATCTTCACTGTTCATGATTGGAGAGATTGGAGGGAATGATGTAAACTATGCATTTTTTCAAGGCAAATCCATGCTGGATGTTTACACCTTGGTGCCCCAAGTTCTCAAAACCATTAAAGCTGCTGTCACAGTGAGTACCTACTCGTATTGATTTTCGCTATCTGCTTAAACTTTTAGTTGAATCAGTACGCTATTGCTAAATTTACATTACAATATACCGATTTGTTTCAGAGAATCATTGGATTCGGGGCTACTCGAATTATCGTCCCAGGGAATTTTCCAATAGGTTGTATTCCAATATACCTAACAACATTCCAAACCAACATTTCTGTTGCCTATGATGAATTCAAATGTCTAAAAAGATTCAACCATTTTGCAATTCTCTACAACTCTCTACTTCAACAAACCATTAGACAGCTGCAACAACAAAACCCTGAAGTTGCTATAGTATATGGAGACTACTACAATGCATTCCAGTACCTCAACAGTCTAAGTCGCCTTCCGGTGAATGGATTTGACAATGTTGAGTCTCTACAAAAAGCATGCTGTGGGATCGGGGGCGATTACAATTTCAACCCGATCATACTGTGCGGTGCTCCTGGCGTGCCAGTTTGTCATGATCCTAGTAGGCGCATCAGTTGGGACGGAATTCATTTCACAGAGAGGAGTTATGAGATTATGTCACAATGGCTTATTATTGATGCATTGCCTAAACTTCAATGCCATGTTTGAAGCAAAAACTTGCACACAGAACAGATATGTAGTAAATGAAACTGAGTATCTTTATATTCTGAGTTGTCTCTAAAGTTCTATATATGTTTAAATACAATTTTCTTGATTCACAAGCATTGAATCTATAGTTTCTCAGTGGCAAGATGGTGATCATGCTTTTTACAACGGAGATAAAGAGAGAAAAATTGTGTTTGTACCTCAGCAGTGCATGGTTTGTTGACTTTGTTCTTTGATCACTCTCTTGCACTTTCATTCCTAAACATAGTCCTTCCACGGGGGATTCGCTTCCCTATTCCATTTTGGCTCTTTTCTGAGGAAACATTGCTATTCTTTGAACTATCATTGCCTCTTTTCTGCAGTGATTGATCAGAATCTTGTTTTGCCAAATTTGAATCTCTAGAATGTAACTTAACTGGTTCTTGCACGCCATTTTTGGGACGCTCGTTAGTGAGCTCTGGTGATTTGTCGTCCATCAGGAAGTCTTCCAGGGATGCCAGAGACTTCAACTGCCGGCCAAGGGATGCAATTGTTTTCTGGCATTCTGCAAATTTACTGGCAGCTACTGCTAGCTCCTTCTCCTGCCAATGAATAAAAACAAGACATTACTAACCAACCAAGAAAATCTATGTTTTTTTAGTTTAATTGTTGTGGTTTCAGTTTTTCATGATAGACTTTACCTGCTTTATCTTCAACTCTCCATTAGATTTCGCAGCACGCTGAACCTGGGACTCCTGCTGCAATTCAGCATCGCGTTTCATGCTTAAGACCTCATCCTCCAATTCACGACACTTGGCCATATATGCAGAAGCTGAGGCTTGCTCCTTCTCGACCTCAGTCTCCAACTTTTGACATCTGGCCAAGTTTTCGCTAGACAAAGCATGCTCCTTTTGAAGCTCTTTCTCTAACGAACCGATTTTTGAATGTAAGTTGTCCATCTCAGCTTTTACAGTACCAAGTAGTGACTCTGCGGCTTCTCTCTTCATGTTGGAAGCCTTTAGCTCTTCCTCTGCAGCGTGCTTTGATTCATCCGCAAGAGACACTCGAGTTTGCAACTCTCTCAACTTTGACTCCGCTTCCTTTAGCTTACCTTGCGATGTCTCAAGCTGTTTCCGGTATCCAGTCAAAGACATCTCTAGTTCCTCTTTTTCCTCTTCCATCCTCTCTAATCTCTCCTCCAGTTCAGCAGTCCTGTGAATCATTGCCTGAAGTTCGGCTTTTAATGCGCTTTCACTGCTAGTTGGTTGACAATCCTCTAGATAACAGCTTTCACTTTTTGTATCTGGCAATGCTGCGAGCCTTTCCATTTCAAGGAAATCATCCATAAGGCTTATTTCTACTGAAGGAGCCGCGTGGTTTCTTCCAAGAGCCTTAATGTTCTTAGGTTGATCGAGTTCTGCAATCAGAGTGGATGTTATGGAGTTGGATCGGCTAGGCTCACATTCATTCAACTCCAAGCCACTGTCTCTGCGCATATCGGTTTCAACTCCCAGTAGCCTCTCACCAATATCTGACTGGCTATCAGCAAAAGAATCAACATAAACTGAAGGGGCAGCGAAGGACTTGTAATCAGTAGCGGTTGATGCTTTACGAGCAATGGCATTAAGCCTTCGACACTCAGCTTCAAGTTTAGCCACCTTTCTGATATCCTCCAAATGCTGTTTGCTGGCAGCTTCAGCTGCTTGTGTACTCAAGTCTCTCTCAAGGGTCATCATTTTTAGCTCCTTAGCTTGAGAAAGGAGCTCTAGTTTAAGGGATGCATTTTCTCTCTCAGTAGCTTCGAGCTTCAAGCGAAGATCAGGATCAACTGGCGCAGCAGCTTCAGCTGTAGCAGTTTCAAGTTTGGCCTGAAGCTGGGCAAGCTGACTCTCGAGATCAAACTTTGTGGATTCAAATTCGTAAGTCTTCTTGCCAATAGCTTCACGGATCTTCTGCTCTTGCTCTTCCCTGGATTGCCGAAGCTGTCTCACACATTCCTTGAGTGCGCCATCCAGATGACCAACCCGATCTTCAAGTGACGAGCTCTTCCGAGTTGCAGCCTCTAGTTGTTGCTTCAAAGCCACAACTTCATTTTCAGCTTTCTCCCAGCCTAGCATTTAAATAACAAACAACCATGGGAAAAAAGTCCGGAAAACCATATTATGTTGTGACTCGTTAACATATTTATGTATTTTTCAACCAAAGTTGGCGATCAAAAGCCAACCACTGTTTAATAATGATCTCTCTCGCGTAGTTGTTAATTTGACTATTTTTATAGGACGCAACCGAAGATTCATGGAAAAGTAAAACAAATAATACCTGAAACAGCTTCTTCTGCAACTTTAGCATGCTGTTTTACCAAGTCTTCCTTGGCACTTATGTTGAGAAGAGCAGAAGATAGTTTCTCTGTTAAACTTTTCACACTATCATTCATTTCTTCATCATTCAGTGCAGCTTTAGAAGTGACTTCTGGCGATTGAGAATTATGAATTGCATATACCTTTGACAACAAAATAAGAAATGTCAGATTCTATCCCACCACGAGATTCGAAGGACAAGCCAATAATTATTATGGGTGTCGTTCAAGAGAATTTTTAAAACCTACAAGATAGGAAACAAACAAACAAGGTAATAAACTTTGCGCATAGCTCATCGGGATGACTTCCAGGAGAGACTACTCTTTGTAATCCAGATGACAATCAACAATAAAGTACAAGAAACATAAAACAAACACAAATTTCTCATTTTCCTAGATCCCATTTGTCCAGATTAAATAACCTTCCAGTTCATCTGTGTCGTTTGTGAGACATGAAAATATGGCGAAAAAACACCAAAGAAAATGGCTACAAAAGTGCACGAGTTCATCTAAAATTTCTTACTTTCCTCCCCCACCCCGCATTCTATATAATGAGTTCAGTTTCCATAAACACACTTGTTTCCTGTTTTTGTTTTCACTGAAAACCAAACAAAACAAGGTAAACATGTTTCGTTTTAAGACATTGAGCAAAGAAAATGAAAACTTTCAAAAATTGTATCTGCAAGTTTTAACCTCAGAAAATTTTGAGCCTAAATCTCAGTCCATTTAAAAGGGTACCTAACTTTCCTATAAAACCATATTTCCTGCATTCATAATCATAGAAGATACAACCACCAATGACACGCAATTATGTGCCCGTTCTTTTCTTCCTTCTCAGAACAGCCATCAGTACATAAACATATGATTCACCTATTTCCTATTTTCCTACCTACTTCCTCGTTAAATACCTGAAAACACTTCTACTTACTAAAGCCTATCTTTTTCGCCAAGGTATTAGATTCCTGTCATGTCAATTATAAATGAAGAACAAGCAAATATCCTACTAAAAAGTTATTTCCAACTTTCGACCTACTACGTGTTTAATACAATACCTGCAAACACTTCCTAAGGACCATAAAGTTTCAACCAACGTTTCAGGTTCCTGAAGTGTCATTTACAAAACGATTTTCCATATCTGTGTCGGCAAAGGTAGCCAATTTGTCACACATCAAATACGATATACAGTATGGGACAGGCATTTAAGCATCATCCACTTTATAGGCAGTAGATTCATAAATATAAATACGACTTGACTGGAGAAGATGGGGTACTCAGTTTCATTTTAGCCTTCTCCATAGCAACCTGATCAGCACAGACATGCCAAGACAATTGTGGGAAAATGAAAAGATTGTCTTTTGATCAGCATTAATGTTAGAAGGTAAGGAATTCAGGCTCATACTAATTCTTTTTCTCGGTATATCAAAATTACTAGTAATTCTATCATTCACAAGAAAAAGATATAGTTATATAACATCCAAAATTCACAGTAAGCAATTCATTCATATGCTATCTACCATGTTAGAATTTTGCACGACCTACCTGATCATCTGAGAATCTCTCGGAATGAGAAGATATCGATCCTGAACTCTCGGTTTCACCGGGACTCTTCTCTGAAGACTTCCTTCGCCATAGCCAGCTCCGCCGGTCCATCACAAATTCTAGAAAACCGGCACCTTAGCAGCTCCTCAGAAACTCCATCTACAATTCAAGACAAGCCAGCCAAATTTGATCTTCAGATTACATGAAAATGGAACAATTTGAATCTGCAAACAGTCTTGTATATAGATCAAAAGACTCAAAAACCAATTCTGGTCATCCAAATGGGTTTATAAGGGAAAGTTCTAGGGTTGGAAACAATGCAAGCAAAACCCAGAGAAAAACACAGCTTCAATCTACAGTATCCACCAATTTAACCTAACAAAGGGATTTTTCGGGTAACTCTCAGCTTTGCTTACAATTCACTCCCAAGCATATCATATCTAACTCCACCCACATAAAACAATAGGTTCTTTAGAAATCAGAATCACTCAGAAAAAGACTTCATTCAGGAAAGTATGTGCATAAAACAAGCAATGATTAGGAAATCAATATAGAAAGCTTCATAAATTGAACACCTTTATGAAGCCACCCAAATTCTTATTGGCAATTACTTAAAACACAAAAAAGTGAACAACCCCATCTGATGGAAACCTAACAAATCCCCTGAATTTCACGCCAAAGTGACGACTGAAAGAGATGGAAACAGAGAACAGCAAAGACCCATTTCAAAACATCCCAGAAAACAGAGAAATAGCAATCACCCAACTCGAAAAACATCCAATATTAAAGACCCATCAGTGCCAAATTTCTAAAAGACTCGATTTTTATGAAGAAAACAAAGAAACAGACGATGCCCACATAAAAAAATCTCCAGAATTAGACACCCATGAGTGGCAAATAGATAGCAAGTTTCAATTTTTGAAGAAATAGACTCAACAAAAACCAAAATTAAGCATTACCCACCTCAAAACTTTCCAGAATTGGCGACCCACTAATCCAAAGAGCTCAAAGACTTCAAATTTAAAACAAAATTACCTCGGAGAGTTCAGGCTCTGTGAAGAAACCCAAGTTCTGATCCCCAGAAGATCCACAATATTATAGTAGTACTAAACAGAGGAGGTAAAAGTAATTAAAAAAAACAAATAAAAACACCCAACAATCACGAAGAATAAAATCAGCAGAGATCTGAGGAATGTCAGTAGAAATGTTGGGGATAGAAGAAGCAGAGGTGAGAGATTTTCTTACCCATTATTTTAAAAAATAAAAATTGAGAAGATTGAAAAATGACAAATAATATAGCCATGTGAACATGGGTTTTCAAAATAATGAATACTGTTGCTGCTACTTTTTTATCTTCTTGGCTGTTTCTGTTTACTCATTTATTTCAGATTTTTCAAATGGAAATGGCGTTATTCCCGCCCATGGATGGTGGGATTTGACATTTTGGCTCTGCCAAGAAACCACCATAACCATCAGAAACAGAGCACCAAGATTGTGCTCTGTTCTTGTTTTTTGCAGTTTAGTGAAGATGATTATTAGTGTTTTGTGTGGTCAGCTTTCGCTGTTATTTGCTTAATTTTCATGGTGATGTGTTACCTAATTAGCAATTAGATGATGGTTATGGAAAGATACGAGGATGATGATGAATTGATGATGGTGAGATTGTGGAGTTTATGAGTTTAATTTCAACGTGGAGTAAGAGATTAGAGAAATGTCTTGTCGTCTTAGTTGTTTCTTGTTTGGATTGAAATAGACCATGTGAAGACAGTGATGTTTATGTTTTATGGAATAAATATTAATTTTTTTTGTAATCATTTATGATTTACTGTAATGATTGAGTTTGAAAAAGCAGTTTCTTTCTTGAAAATAGATCGTAATCAAAACTTAAAGTGAAATATATGAATACTCTTAAATTTGAGTATCTTGATCTTCAATTGAGAAGTTATATGGTTCACTAATTAATATCGATTTGTGTTAGTGTCGCAATATCAATATTGGATATCGCAACATCAAAACTATTGTTGCGGCGTCATCTCGATTTTCCACGATGATTGTCGCAATATCAATATTGGATATTGCAACATCAAACCTATTGTTGCGGCGTCATCTCGATTTTCCACGGTGATTGAGGATTGTCACTCTCTAACCAATGTCGTTGCCTCGACTTCCAATGTTGTGCCCCTAGCTCCTATGCAAAATATGAACACGTGCGTTTATCGCTTGCCGTTCGTTCGTTCGTTCGTTTCGTCAATCGCCTAAGCGGTCGCTACACGAATCAACACGACCTTCATGAAATCTTATGAGACCACAAAGAGAACTTTACTTTGGAGATCTTTACTTTCAAGAATTTGAATATGGATGGCTCGATTACTAAGAACTCGATTAAGGAGAGCCCGATTAGATAGAGCTCATCGACGTGGATATCCACTTCACTCCTCAACACTTAGCTCTGGCGAGGAGCACCAAGACTCCCATTAGTATCACCCAAAGTTCAAGAAAGGCCACAACACTTGGCCTCACCCAAGAGATTCTCAATTTGCCTCGCCGAGTTACCTCAAAGGCTTCCCCGTGTTATTGGTACTTCTCCAAATCATTCAGTTCTACTCGAACACTAGGATTCTCAATCGGCCTCACCTAAGAGATTCTCAATTTGCCCGCATATGACACTCCCAGAAAGCTAGAGTGCAAATTGCAAGTGGGTCTATAATATAACAGATCTAACTTTACCAACAACTAACCACGCATCGACACGTGACAAGTATATTTGTGAGTGCACATACACATCTTCTTTGGTAAGGGTATTGGGTCCACAATTTGAGTCATTTGTTACTCTCAATAATTTTTTTTTATCTCTCTAGAAGCAATTTTTAGCTTTGTGATTTCCAATCGAGACTTACTCTCACAAGTCACGCCCAAGACGATGCCACATAAACACATCTAAGATCATTGTTAACATTGTTCCACCTCGCATAGGCTACATGTTCATCACCATTCACCAATATACATAAAGTTCATAAGAGAATTAGACTTGTAAATTTTTTATAAAAATTTCTCAACACATGAACAACATGATAAAAACTCTAGTGTGTCTAACCGAATATCCTAACCAAATATGATCAATTCAAAAGAGACGTATCATAATATTCACACACATATACATAAATATATAT
>JAYMTF010004825.1:0-12506 GCA_036897485.1 Pelargonium nanum | reverse complement strand
CATGTGGCTTCACATAAGTGGTTAGAAGGTAAAAAATAAATAAAAAATGAGAGAGGTCCAGTCCCTGTACAGAGGGCCAAGCCATTTAAAAGATTTTTCCACATTGAAGGATTTTTCAAAAAGTGAGGTCTCTTTTGTGTTCTCAATGCAATGGGGACCTGCATTGCTGATGCTCTAACGTCGATATAAATTTCATATCACTAGCTTTCTACTAAATATTGACACGGTGACTTAGACTAATCTGATTTGACAAATCGAGACTCATACCAAATGTTATATCTGGTCAAGTCATCATTTCCAACGGCAAAATTAGCGGGTGTTAAACGAAAGTCAATTTAGATTCAAATTTAACATTGTATAAATCATTTTAAAATAGAAAATTTTAAAATCAATTTATTCTAAAGGCAAAGTTTATGAACCAAATTGAATTATATTTCTATTCTTTATTATAGTCTTACAATTTTTCAGTATTTCCCAATTTAACTATAGTGGTAGGTCTCTAAATAAAATAAGCCTCTACCTTACTCTCTTAAATTTTTGTAGATTCATAAATAAATAAATAAAAAGTTGGCTGCTGAAACTGAATTTATTATTTATATATTACATATTAAATATTATCAATTACTTCAACTTCAAATGGTCAATATAAACTTCTTATGTCACTTCAAAAATTAAATTTTATAGAAAAATTGAGGAGAAAAAATAAAACAAATATGGTTCACATGGAGAAAAAACAATTAATTATGTCATCTCTTGCAATATCTGACTTTGCATCCATGCAACTGGATTTATATATTTATAATTCATTGCAAAAGGCCAAAAAAATTGGTGCAATGCTGCCTCTCTAAAATTAAATTATGACCAACTAAGATAATTAAAAAAATCCTTTAAAGAAAAGATAATTAAACAATAATATTCAATATAAACATGTGATCCATTTCTTCCAAGTCAACCTAAACAATTGCTGAAATTTACAAATCTTGTTTGTGTATACAAGCAATCAAGATTTAGAAAATCTAAGCATGACAATGAAAGCATAACCAATTTGTTTATGCTAAATTAGCTACTTGGTTGTTTGAGCTCAGGCTAATTGTACATTACAAACCCCCAAAAAATAATGATCGGAATGATTTTACACTAACTATAGATGCTTGGCATTCAAAAGCTCTCATTCTGACAATTTCACTTATGAGTTTGATGATAAAAAAAATAACCCTTCAAAACACACAATTTTTAGTAAGTTACAAAACAATCCCTACAAAACCAATCCAAGATATCAAAATTCGATTCGGTTATAGTTTTCCAAACTACATATTTAGCTAAAGAAGCAGGTACACTCCATTTCACCTCCCTCGATCATGGTAATAGCACTAAATTTGTGTTGCTCTTTGTTGTTGAGTCCGGATTAATTCCACACCTTGTTAAGAGGCCCCGTTAGCTGCGTACATGCTTGCCTCCTGGTTATGTTGTGCCGCATATCCATACCCGCCGCCATATGCTTGCCCTCCATAGCCGCCATATCCCCCATTCCATTGGTTACCATGATCCGATCTCCACTGCCAAATCCCACAAAATCGTACAAGTTAAGCTAAATTGACAAACTCACATACCAAGTTAGTTAAGGACACTATAATGAAGTGTGGCTATGTGCACCAGGATTCAACGATGGTGGGACCCGATGGAGCCTCCCCCCTACTTTTGCAGAGAGGGTCTCCTTGACTCAAACCAGTGACCTCAAGGTCACAAGGTATCAACCTTACCCTATTTAAGCATACTTGAGCAATTTGAGAAAAATATGAAATAGTGGTAGAGTGTTAAGCATGTCTAATACGGGGAGTGCTTACGCATACATCACACCTTAAGCAAATTATGGAGTGATATTGCGTGGAAGTACTTGCCAAAAATATATGTATTTGTGTACAAAGACATTCAACCAAGAGGCAGAAGCAATCACCAGCCAACCAACAGCAACCATTTTCTCTTTTGTGCATGTAATTGTGAATAAACACACTTAAGCAGAGAAAATTTACCTGTCTGTTCCCTTGATTGCGACCCCAAGAAAGACGAACAGTTTGATTGCCGATTGTAGTCCCATTCAACTGTTGAATTGCATCCTCAGCACTCTTCCTATAAACAGAGATAATAAAGAGGATTCAATTGATGGCATCATAACGAACTCAAAAGGAAAAAAGTGCAAGACCTGAAGAAATTGATTCAGTTTTTGTAAAAATACTCTTCATTATATCTTAGAAAATAATAATATGGAGTATGGACCATCTAACGGTTGAAGTATTATTACTGTCAAGCTGTGCTATTAAAATTAAAATTATATTATACAGTCACCATAGTGAACTACTAGCAACATACCTGTTAGAAAATTGCACAAACCCACATCCCTTTCCAACTGGAATCTTCACAGACATAACATCACCAAACTGAGAAAAGGTCTGCTTAAGATCTTCATCGCTGATCTCGGAATCAAGTCCTCCAACAAATACCTACAATAAAACATGAGTGATGAGACGTGTAGGACAAATGATGACTAGCTAAATAGAGTAGAGCTTTACTGACAGTTGTGTTATTTGAGTCACCGTCTGACTGAGAACCTTGGGCCACAGCACCATTTGATCCTTGTCCTCCTCCAGCCAACACTAAAGCTAAGAAATTACAATCAAATTTTCAAATAAAGAGTTCAGATTGAAAGCATGAAACACAACATGCAATAAAGTGGTGTTTCGCTAGTTACAGACAATTGGCCTAGTAGTTTGAATGTGAATAACAAAAGGAGCATATATTACAAGTATTCAATTCTCCGGAAATATTTAGGAGCCTTTCAAACTCAAAAACCAAGATTGCCAATGAAAAAGTTGATTCTATGCAACAAGCAATAATCAATTAAGGGAAGAAAAATGAAAAGAGAATGCTATGTTTCAATTACAGCACATGCCTGAACCAAAAAAGAATGTACTGAAGGTTTCTACCAAGTATATGAACTCTCAATTTCTCTTTCATCACTTTTAAAAGCACAAAAATCATATCATAGTATCGAGCGAGCCTAAATACTTTCTTAATTGGCTAAAACTATTTTTCTGGGAGCACTAAGAATCGTCTTAATATAAAACAACACCCATGTGAACCATTAAGGAGCAAAAAGGGCAAACGAGCTCTCCAAAAAAATGCTGTAATCCCTCAGTTGAATTTTTTTAAAATCCCAATATAAATCAGACCACTAGTAACTTTTAAAGAGATAAGAAACTTAGAGCTCTCCAGAAAAATGTAGTAGTCTCCAATTAGAGCAATGTGAACATCAACTTTAAACTATAATTCTCCAATTTCCTTCTAATATCTTCTGTGACTGTAATAGTCTATGAAGCCACATAGCTAGAAACAGGCAGAACCACAAATGAGAAATTTTAGTACTTCACTATCAGAGTGAAAAGAAATTTCAAAGATTGTGTTACCCTTTGGTGTGTTAGTCAAATGGTTTGAAATATATATCCGTCTTGCCTTTGGGATGTCATGTGATGTATGTCTAATACATTTCTATAACAATTTCACAATTGTGTTAATAAGTGCTTCCAGGAAGCAGATAAAAGGCTAATAATGATATGTGTATAATTAATTGGTTATAATACATTTTGTTTAAAATTTTATGATCTGCAATTCATGCAAGACAGAAACAACATATAACAATACAAAATATACCTTGTGAAGAATACTGTTGTTGATATCCAGCTGCTTTCTTCGGGGTTGCTACACCTACACGCATAGGCCTACTCGAACAGTATACACCATTCATCTCAGTCATCGCCCTTGACCTCTCACTTTCATCACCAAACCTAACAAAACCGTAGCCTTTGGACCGGCCCGTATTTGAATCAATAACAACTTTGGCACCTCTAACAGATGGAAATCTACTAGCAAATGTTTCCTGCAACATTGCATCAGTCACATCTGAAGCCAGATCCCCTACAAATACAGATAGATCAGAAGCAGTTTCCGATCTCTTTTCACCAGCACTGAAGGATGCCCAGTTCAGACGGAATGGCTGCTCAGTATTTGGCATCGTCGTGCCACTATAGTTCTGCAAAACCTTTTCTGCGGCTGCACGTGAATAAAACTCAACAAATCCATATCCTTCAGACTGACCGGTTTGTTTATTACGTATAACCTTTGCAGATAAAACCTGCATGTTTTATCACATCGGAAATAAGCAACTGCAAAATCCGGATCCAAAAGAATAGGTACGTGTGTGTGGACGAGAGGGAAAACTACACTTATACCATTGAAAATTTAAATCGAGAGAAAGTCTCATGACAAATACTAAACATATGGCATGTCAAATGGAAAACCAAGTCGGATTGAGAATTAAGTACATGAAGCAAACTCGAAAGAAAAGACCAAACTTTATACTGAAGAAAAATGACAAATATGAACTTGACATTGAAGAATATAAACATGTAACCTCTAATATTATATTTTTCTTTTCTGACATTCGCGAAACTGAAGATCGTATGCAAACCCCAAGAACGATGAGAACTACCCCATCTGCTACTTTCCCATTTTTGTAAAATACAAAGATTAGGTAGTTATGGTTAGACAAATCCCCTTATAATCCCATGTGCTCTTCTTGAAACAAACTCAAGGGATTCTACCTAACTTATCTTAGGGATATTGATGGTAATTCATGCATAACTAACTAGCTATAACAAAAAAGCGGACACTCATTTAAGTACATTTTTATAGAAAATGTGTACACTCATTATGGGATGGAGGGAGTTATAAGTTGAGAGGTGGTAGTCAACGCCTATTCAAGACGCATGATGCCACTCCCGATGCTAGAAATCCACCAATAAAAAACAGCCAGCAACTAGGCCTTTGGCAATGTAAGTTTTCATCAACCAAACTGACCACTCTTTCACGCCAAAATAAATGTCGAAAGCCATAAAGGGTTTATTTCATCTATTTAAATTGACAAATAACAAACCCTAATTCTACATACAAAGGTGTAGATAGGAAAACGACCATGTTGGCATCATAAAGTGAAATGAAGTAGAGGTAGACAATTGGGATTTTGACCAGTCGTGCTTCTTATCCAAATTACAAATCCGTGGAACTCTCTAAAAGAGACCCTTAACAACTAACATTCAAGCATCATTAATGCTTCACAAAGAGACCACACATAGGAGTATAGGACTATAATAGATAGTATACAAGATAGCTACTTTCCAGCAAATATCACTCATTCACAACATCTTCTACACACTCATTCAAAAACAAAACAAACCCATCACGCCAATCAACCAAACAGACAAGTCAAACTTCAAATCTCACAAAACCAACCCAAACCCAACAAGATTCAACAGATTTACGATACAACAAGTGCATAAAAATATACCTCCCCAGTGTGAGAAAAGCAGGAACCAAGATAATTCTCGTCCATCCAGTGGTGAAGGTCACCGACCCAGATCGTCTTGATCTCTTCCGGGCTCAACTGATTCTGCTGTTGCGGCTGTTGCTGGTTCTGCATCTGAGGCTGCTGCTGGTAACCATGACCGTTGTAGGGCATGTACTGTTGCGGGTACATCATCATCTGCTGCTGCTGTTGCTGCATCATGGCCATGGCGGCCGCCGGATACTGCATACCCATCCATTGTTGCTGCTGCTGTTGCATCCATAGCTGTTGTTGTTGTTGTTGCTGTTGTTGCTGGGTTTGTTGTTGTTGTTGTTGTGGGGTCAGATCTCCGCCGTTGGATGTCTGGACCATGGTGGCGGCTGGTGGGTAGGTTGTGTCTGTCTCTCTCTGCCTCTCTCTGTGGAGATTTAGGTGAGGTTTGGGAATGGGGAGAGAGAGCAGAGAGAGTGTGGTGTTGGGTGTGGAGAGAGCGAGAGCGATGGGGGCGTTGGAGAGGAAAAAAGAGGAAAAGAAAGGAGTCAGATTTGGGGTTTTAAGGAGGAGGAGGTGGTGTGGTGAATCTTGGGTCACTCCTCGGTTACATCGAATTTGTGCCGCCTCGTGTGGGACCCGTTTTGCTGATGTGGACGGTGGTGATGCTACTGGGCTCCAATGTTTGACTGTGGACCAGCTCATGCACGGACATGATTTTTGCCCAATTTGGAATTTTTGTGTTTTTTTACCTGATTTATTTTCATTCAACTATAATTTACAAAATGATTGAGCATTTGAGCTCTTTAAAAAACAATGGATGAATTGATAATGATTTTTTTTATTGGACTAAACTTAAAATCCTAGGAGGTGAAGCTTTAATATCTAGATATGATTTGTGTTTATGTTTGGGGGGCTTTATGAACTTTCTAAATTAATATACTCAAATTAAATAATTACGAGTTATTCATAATTTTTTGTCTTTTATTCATGATACTTTTAAGTGGGCTTGCAATTAGCAAAAAATCAATATTTTAAGTAACACTTCATTTGAGTTGGATAGGAAAATACAAGCTCTCCCTACCAAACACAGATGCATTGTTAGAATTCCATCTCAAAAGCTAAGGTTATGTTGGAACAATCCTTACTAGTTGACATAATATTTGATGATATGAGTTATTCATTTTGATAAAAGAATTTATTATATTATTAATTTATTGAATCAACATGTGTTTTATAACTAAAATGAATAAATAAATAAAAAGAATGAAATATTTTTGTTTTTGTTAATTTATTTTAGTAAGTGTTTTCATTTAAAATGCTTCTCCATTTGCTTTTTAAAAAAATGCATCCCCATTTGAAATCTGGAATTTTATATAAAAATTTGAATTTAAGCCAAATTTAATGTTTAGTTGCATAAAAATATTTGGATTTAGTCGAAATCAACCAGAATTTAAAATAGGTCTCCAACATGAAATTTTAAATGACTTAAATAGAGATTTAATTAGTTGGTGGCAACCAGCTGAGCTCACCAATTTGAATGGTCAAAGCGGGCACTGCCCGACACGGCCGACGTTATTTACGTTACTTTAAAACTTTATACGCTTCATTTGATAATGTTTTTTATTATTAACAAACATGTTTTTAATCAAAATTTAACGGCCCAATAGTAAATTATGAATCCAAGTGTAGAATAAGAATACATAGCAAAATTCTCATATTCATAGTGTATCAAAAACTCAAAATTCTGTTCTTTCAATCAATAAGAGAGGAAGGTTAAAGAATCAATTGAATATACCAATCCGCTGAAACAAAATAGGAAACAAAAACAAAATGCAAATGCGTGGTCAAAAAAATTTCAACAGGAAGTTTGTCCCGTTGATCCAAGCCTTAGAAAAATAAACTAAAATTGAATCAATGATGAGATTTATATACAGAGTCCTAGATATTCACTTTCAATAATCTTCATGGAGATAGTTCTCGTACCGGGTTCCATTCAGTGTCTCGAGCACTTGATCCCAGTTCTCGATCTGATCTGATAAGGACCCTTTGTGTATCTTCACCTGTCGACTCTTTAGCTCTCGTTGTGGAACCTTTAGAAAATTTAGAACCTCTACCATCTTCTGCAAAATTTACATGTAGAGTTTGAAATGTCAGCAGAGTTTCGATCAGTATCTTGTAAAATATAGGTAAATGGAAGGTCCCAGCTGTGACTTACAGTTTGGTTTTTCACTACATCCTCGTAGTAAACAACACTATGCCTGGTGCTCTTGAAGTATTCCAAAGCTTTGGCAGCTGTGTCTTCTACTTTCTTAAGATCGGGAATTAGCAATGTCGTGTTGATCATAGGCTTGTATCTTGCGAGTACCTGAGCCTGAAGGCATTACCAAAGATAAGCCATAAATTTTGCATGTTTTTGAGTGTGTGCACGAGTGTGAGAGTGTGAAAGAGAGAGAGAACCTCGCGAGGTGAATGTACATGAGACTTGTGAGTCCCATTCAAAAGCTTGTTGTCTCGGTCATATGAATTTGCAAGTACTGAAATCATCCTCCGCAGGAGATTTCTTCGGAAAAGAAAAATGACTGAAACGCCTCGAGTGTTAAAGTAGTCTACTATTTCTGTATGATACTGCATCAAACCCTGCATCATTAATTACAAAATAAGTCAAACCTACCCAATAAGCAACCTAAGAAGGAAACAACGGAAAGCAATGGAGAATAATTAAATCGTGCAGTAAGCATTGAGGTCATGCTGTCGCAGTGTCACTGCATAAACGAACATTAAACTAACTGCAATTCTTTATCGTCTAAAAGGGAAAGGAAGTTGCGACTGTTGACTAGCCATTACATCAACAAGAGTTCTAGGTAGACCTCAACTACAAGTAAAGTTTGCTTATAAAAATAAATGAGACGGGCCAGATAGTTAAAGGTTGTTTAAAAGAATGGCTACTTCAGTTTGATAGAGTTTTATAACATATAAAGACCTGATGTCTTTAACAAAGTTAAAGGAAATGAAGTTTTCTATGAAATGAATCCAACATAGTGAGCATATGGATTTTTGTTGCATATAAAAGAGAAACAGCTAATCCAAGTTCAGAAGCTTGAACTTCTATGAAAATGGTCATTGGAAAATGGGTTAGTTGTCCAGCTCCTTGGTATTCATATGCTAGCAATTCATATGCTAGCATTATGTTTATGACATACATTTCTTGGGGAATAAATGGAACCGCTGAAAGAAAACCACATCAAACCGGATAAAACTATTCAACCCTTGACAATAGACAGCCGTTGGCTTCACTTGAATATACCTTACCTAGACGTGGTTCAACACCACCACACACCCCTAAACATATAGTGTTACCGTACATACGTAAATATTTATAGAAGGCTCCTTTTACTCTCTCTCTCTCTCCTGAAAATATTTTCTCTGATATCCTCATAGTGATGGGAGATTTCACCGATTTCAGAAGTTGCAAATCAGGACCAAACATTATATTATATCAATATAAAAGACAAGTAACAATAGAAAGTAAGTGACTGTATTGATTATATGAGCAAGCTAATTGTATCAAGGTTCCTATAAAGAAAGAAGATTAGATTCTAATATAGCACGAGCATCTACTATACAACAGAAATGAGCGAAATGAATGAATGCCATTGTCTCCGCCAAAACACGAGTGCAGTTTAACGTTAGTATAGAGAGACAAAAATACAAATGAAAAGCAAATAAATCTAGGACAACATTCTCACCTGATTAAGCATCCACTTTAAGCCAACAGCAGCTGTGCACTCGTTCTTAGCGGCACTACTCATCCAGTCTAATCTATAAACTTTATCCAAAGTCTCACCAATCGTTGTCATGTTACTTCGCCTTTCTTTCACTGAGAAAATCTCCCCGTTTGAGCTTATGTTAGTATGATTATTCAACAAAGTTTCAAACCATCCGCTACCAGATCTCTGCATTGACAGAATGGCAAAATAGCGCACAGGACTGCATGCACACTCATCCCTGACAATGAGCCCGAATCATATAAGTGAACTCAATACCAAAACCCCAAAACATAAAGAGCAATATGCAAAACACTTTACCTGCTATAAGTTTCGGGTTTTGGGTAGTGCACATAAGGTATTTCCCACGGATCAATATTAGGTTCTGGACAGGGCTTTTTGAACACTCGGATATTCAACAAGTTGGCCGTGGTGCGAGTGCCAATTTGCTTTAGACATATTGAGCAAATATACAGACCACAAGCCATTGCAAACAATAAGACAACCATCCTCAACGCCAGTGAAGTTTTCTTGGGACCTTTTATAGTGAATAAGTCCTATAGCCCAAAATATATCAGATGTTAGAAACTCCATGCCATAGGACCTTATGATCTATCAATGCACTCATGAGAACTGAAATTTTCCAGAAAAACACTCAAGCTCAATCCACACCAGCTGGTCAAATAGAGTTAAACCACTAGACAAAGACACTATGTGCATTTATGAAACTCCAAACATAGGCAAAAACAAATTCAAGGATTCATTATTGAATATGACTTGACCTATAAATAAAATTTACACTAAATCTTGCTTCTGTAATCATTCTTAAACATGGTGGATTTGCTGATAAAAACAAAAATTATAGTCTTTTTTAATTTCAATCTGGATATTCTCAGTTGAAAACAAGATCTGAGTTTTGCTTCAGCTTGAATGCAATGACAAAAAAGCCGCAAATTCAGGAACCTAAGAAATGTGTTTAATTAATCAAACCCAGATCAGGAAATGAGACAACAAACACGTTACCTCAAAAGAAAAAAAAAACACAGACACAACCTTAAGCTAGAAACCAATAAATTCTAAGAACCCATTAAAAAAAGGTACAATCTTTTAACAAAAATAAAAAAATAAAAAATGAACCTGTGAAGAACTGACCTTGGTGAAGGAACAGGGATCGTCGGCCATAGCTGGAGGGAGCTCAAAAAGGGAAGGATCGAAAAGGCATTTGGTAGCTAGCTCATGGTCTTTTCTATGCTTTTCCTTTACGTTTGTGATGTCAAGCTTTATGTTTTCTTTCTCTATAATTTTCTCGAGAAAATGATGAAAAGAGAACAAATTTGGGAAAAGAGAGTGAGGACCAAAAAAGGGTTTAAAGCTATTTCTCGCGAAGAACAAAATGATTAGATGCTTCGCCGACCGTTGCTCTCTCTCTCTCTCTCTCTTCTACGTAGCTTCAGATTTGCAGGTCTCTCACTCCCTCTCCGTCTGCGAATCGAAGTACGGTCACAACACAAGTAGAGCAAAACAAGGACTCTTGAAACGGCGTCGTATCCTAGTTGTGCTCTGTGATTTGTGTGCACACTGTACAATGTCTATGAGTATTTATTTATTTTCATCAATCTTTATCACATAAATTGCTTTATTAATGATAATGTCACAAATGTCTCTATCCAATAAAAGAATTTCGATATTTGTGAAGATTTTATGCATTTAATTTTCTATTGACTTTCTTTGTTGATAATTTGCAAGCAAATATGTGATAGAAACTATTTTTATTGATTTTTATCTCATTTTGGCAGCTTTATCTATTTAAATTTTATCCCAAATATTGATATTGGGAAGATTTTTTTGGGGACATAATGGTGTTGGGAATCATGGGGTGAAGATAATTAATTTATTAAAGTGTTGCTTCATAAATTAGCTAATTAAGTTTGTTACTTGTTTTGAAATTTAGTGAGATTTGACTTTCAAGAGTATGATTATAATTGACTTGAACTATAAACCTTCCAACTTTTTTGTCCCTACTTTGTATAGAAAACAAACAAATTTAATATGTAAAGTATAATTATAGATGGTTGAGCAATTAATTAGTAGTATAGTAATGTTAGAGCATCAACAATGCAGGTCCCCATTGCCTAGGGACCTGTAAAAGGATTTCACTTTTTTAAAAGACCATCAATGCAAGAGGACCTTTTTTTGGTCAAGGCCCTATGCAGAGGTCCAGCCCTTTTGGGTCCCTGTTAATATTTTATTATTTTTCAACCAACAATATTTTGACAAGTGTACCATAAATATATAAAAATAAAGAATATGTTAATAGTTTGGGACTCAAATTAAAGTCCATAAATGCATGAATTTTTTTCTAGAGGACCTTTTGCTTATGTGGCAAATAAAAAGCATATAATATGACATATTGGGACTCAAATTGAGTCCCATGGTTGCTGATGTTCTTATATTATACCCCGCTCTAATAATTATGTTTAAACAAAAATAGTAAGACTCTACTAGGAACTTTATAAGAGAATATTAATTTTATTAATAATTAATAGCATGTTACAAACTCTAATAATAATAGGTTTAATATAAAACTAAATACTTAATAAGAGCAAATTAACTTTAGAATCACAAATGTTAAAAAGAATGTCTAATTGTCATATAGTGAGTTAATTTTTATTTTATTTTATATAATAGTGAATAAATGTGACAAACCATTTCCCACAAGTATATGATGAAATACATCATGATATAGAAATACACAACTCATCGAAATAAACAACTTCTAACAATGAAGACCTAAAAAAACATTCGTCAAAGGAGTACAAACAAAATACTACAACAATATAACACATATAGTACGATGTAGAGCACAATAAAATGAAAAGTATCAAAAGTAATCAAACTTTCATTTACCAACATATGGTTAAACCAAATTAAACAAAAATAAAGACAAAATTGTTAATGTTGTACATTCACTCTTATATTCTCGAAAACATGTATGGTAATAAACTCAAGATATATTGAATACCTTATTATCGAGATACTATAAAAATTTGGCACTTCAAGAATGGTAAAAGATTCAAATTGGTCCCTGAACTATCCAGTTCGTGCCATTTCGGTCTCCGAACTATCAAACGTGTCATTTCAGTCCAAAAGATAGGCGAAAGAGCCGTTATAGTCCAAACGTTTCCAAAAACCGAGTCCCTTCAGGACATTCCATCAAAATACTGACGGAACTCATTAAGTCTTGATGACGCGGAATTTTAAAAAATAGTTTTTTTAATGAAAATTTAACAGTTCCGTCAGTGATTTTGACGGAATGTCCCGACGGGGCTCGGTTTTTGGAAACGTTTGGACTA
>JAYMTF010004824.1:0-12506 GCA_036897485.1 Pelargonium nanum | reverse complement strand
CTTTACACAAACACATGAAAGTGAACTTTACCATTGACTTTGTCATTTTCCCTTGTAAAATCGGGATACCAAACGACACCTGAATGTAAAGTTTTTAGATGAACATGATTATACTTTTTATTTTTAAAAACTATGCATATTTATAAGCAAAATATGAGGAGAGATATAATTTTTTTTATATTTTTCACATAATTATTCCGTAAATTTTTAAATGTGTGAATAGTTTGATCAATTTCATTTTCCAAATTTGTTTTGTTGTGTTTTATAAGTCAAACAAAAATAGTGAAAATGATTCATGTTCCCTTATTTTAATTGAATTAAGCACTATGTAGAAATAAAATGAAAATGAGAATAGATGGAATCAAAGTTTTAATAATCGGACCGGTTGAACCGGACCCGGTGGCCTTACTGGTCCTCTATGTTTATAATCCGTTACATGAGTTAAACTTGGTTAGATCCAGTCAAAATTATTGATCAAAACCAATGATTATTCACAAAGTCAAATAGAATTTCATCTATGCAAATTTTGAAGAAAGTTGTAAATGACAACTATTAACTTTTTTTTTTCAAATCAAATGACTTCATAAACTTGTCCAGACTCGTTCTATTCATTAACTCTTACTAAATGGGTCAAGTTTGTCTAATAAATTTTTGGATCATATCAAACAATTCAACCCATTTTCATACCTAAAAACTGAATTCGGTCCAAAATCCAATAAAATCCGAAGTAATTTCGACTCGTTAAATTTTATGGATCCAAACTTGAGATGAACCCGAGTCGAAATCTATTTTGTACAAGGGGTTGTAAATTGCAAATGGGCTGCTCAGGTGGCCCATAAAATTGAAGAAAGTTGTCGAGTCCTGACCACACGAGTTCAGACTTGTCCGTTTTCACATTCACCATGGCTATGTTGTCTGTGGTGTTCAATCTTTCACAGACCCTTCCCTTGTACTACAGCAACCCCAACCCAAACCCATCAAAGGCAGTGATCAAGATCATCAATTCGTCGTCAATTTCAGGCTCAAAACCACAAATCCAATCAAAGAAGCGATGCTTGAGATGCAACACTCTCTACCTCGACTCTCGTAATTCCCCGACCGCCTGCTCCTTCCATGGCCACACCAATGGTATGTTTCACATTCTGATGCCAAATTGCAAACCCAGAACCAATTAGTAAATTAGGTTTATTTGCTGAGACAAAAATGAACATGCTATATGCATATTCAATTATGAGAATGCTATTATGTTTGTTTAGTTTTAAGATATTTATGTTAGAGTGTAAAACTAATATTGAGCATTCAATACATGAGATCACAGTATTGGTTACTAAATGTACTTTGAGGGGGCGTGTTCGAATATAAAACTAATACTGGGTCTTTAACTGTCATTTTAAATTTCTAGTTAAGTTGGTTCTTTACATTCTACACAAGATTTGACGATACAAATTGAATGAAAACATTTTACATCGAGAATTTGTATGTATGATATGCTTATGGTTTGTAGGAGAAAAGGGTCTGTTTGCATTGGCTCCACCTCATCAGGGTATTGATGGGGTGTGGAGTGACCGCTCCGGCGTAATTGTGTACAAATGGAATGACAAGGACAATAGGCCCAACTCTGGATTCGCCAATTGGAAGAAGAGATGGAGTTGTTGTGCCGAGTATGGTGAAAACGCACCTCCTTGTCGTAAAGGACGCCATGTTTCCTATGACGATGGATTCACCTTATATTAGATGCAATTTTCTTTTGTCTCTCGTCTCTGTCTTGTGATCGACACATTGAATATAGTTGAAAAGTTTGTGTCTTTCCCCTCTGAATTGTGCCTCATCTCATTACATACTGTTGTATGGGAAACCTTTGTTGTCTGAGTGAAGTAGATATGTGATATGTGCTAAAGTGGTGTTTTAGTTTTCATGATGGTATGGTTGGAAAAAAGATGGCCTAAAACTAAAACCTTGCTGCCATGCTTCTGTGTCATGTAATGCAAAAACTCTTATATTATATGCTATTGTTCTCTTTTGTCTCTGCTCTTCCATCATTTTGTTTCTCATATGTTATGATTGAAAATACTTGTGAAAGCTTAGTAGGATCAATAAAATACTTGTTCACATTGGGATTGTGGATTCTGATAAGAGAAAAAGTCTGTGGAGAGAATTGGAGGACTTCTTGACAAGAGAAGGTGTAAAAACGTTGAGAAGAACTGCATTGGAAAGTTGAGGTCGAGTAACTCATATGTACGGGAATTTATAAGTGTAGAGAATTTTTTATGGCGGATCTTCCAGTCTAAAGAGGCATTCAAAGGACTTGAACGACGGAGTAAGTTGAATAGATGTTCCCACTCGAAGTCAGATTTTGAAGTTTGTTTTTTTATCATTTTTGAAGTATAATTAGGTTTATTGCGTTTTCGGTTTACTTACAATGTAATAGGTTGAACTATAATGCACGAGAGAGCCAAAATTAAATGAGCAAACACAAAAGAGAGATTACATTTTATTTATTTTCAATGTACTTCAAGTCTCCATCAAATGCAAATGAATTCGTTATAAATCAACAAAAAAAAAAAAAAATTGAGAGATGGTTGAAAGTTTTTTCAATGCTCACATCGGCAATCTTTAAATACACAACAATCAACTCATCGATCTTTGGAGTAATTATTAGGACAAAGTTACAAATCAATATGAAATATTGTACATAAGTATTAGTTTTTGTTTATTGATTATTTGGTGAATAGATTTTTATTTATATACAAATAAATAAGAGGGTAAAAAACTTTCGGAATAAACACAAGAGAGTAAAGATATTTATGAATTTTTCTGTAAAAGATGTGTTAATTAGCTTAAGGGGTAGTTACACAAACCCTCCTTCTGGTTTTGTCCACAAACAGATAACTACCCAATTTAAAAATTTACGACACGTAACTAGTTAACTACCCTAAAGTATTTGTTCACGACAATTAAGTACTTTTAATTTTAAAATTCAATTTTTTTCTTCTAAAAAGACTATTATACACTCCATTTAATCTTAAATTTTCAAATAAATATATTTATTTAAATTTGTAAAGATAATAGTCATTCACATGATATAATCTTCTTGTTCTCTCTTGTGAATCACAAAACATACATATGAATCATATGTTAGAGATTATAGCATGTGAAAAATTATTGATTTTTCTTCACAAATTTAAATGGATTCCATTATTTTAAAATTTAAGATAAAATGAAGGGTATTATATTCTTTTTGTAGAACAAAATTTGGATTTTAAAGTTTAAGGTAGCTAATTGTCGTTAACAAATACTTTAGAGGAATTATGTGCCGTATATTTTTAAATTCGGCAGTCATCTGTTTGTGGACAAAAAATATTATAAAAGGTTTGTGTAATTACCCCATAACTAAATGTAACACAATAATTATCTTATTGACGAATTTGTCAACCCAATAATTATAAAGTTGATGGTAGTTCAAATAAACCAAGCATTTCACAACAAAAAAAATCATGATATCGTGTATTTTGAGATTAACAAATTTGGTTAATATAACGTTTTGAAATTTTCAATTTTGCATTTTGAGTAATGTTGTATATCTCATATGTTGTGGTCATGGCAAACTTGGCCCACAACAAATGGAGGAAGGCAATCATTGGTTGAGTGGTTGGGCTAAACGGAGGACAAAGGTCAATGAATTCGGGCCCCATACAGTCAACAAGATCGTGGCAGCGACCTCCTAGAGGGTGCCCTAAATTAAACACGGATGCTATCACCTTTGTAGTGTCCGGAAGATTGGGGTGGGATGGATCATTTAAGACTATTCGGGGTGATGTCGGGGAAGGATCAGAGAGCATATATGGAAAGAAGGTATGAAAGTCCGGATAGCTAAAACGGTCGCTATCAGAGAAGCAATTAGGTGGGTTTAGGATTGAGGTTGACTAGATATCATAGTCGAAGAGGATGCCCAAGAAGTTGTGAATGCAATGCAAATCAGATGAGAGGATAATTCCAGAGTCTTCAGTTTGATAATTTATGATATAGGCATATCGGTTGCAAAATTTAATAGAGTAGAATTTGTTTTTATTTACTAGTCTGTGAAACTAGTTGATGATACTTTAACTAGGTCCTCATAAGTCAAAACTTTCGTTAAATTTGTTTGTTTGAATTGGCTTCTCGGCACCTCTTGAAATTTTACTATTGTTACAGTTGGGTCTTGATCAATATATCATGATAGTTTGGTATAAAAAAACATTTTGTTTTATAATTTACCTATATTTTTATCCAAAATTGTACAAAACTTTATTTATCTCACTATTTTTGTTAGGTTGAAAAGTAAATCCTAGGGTGGTTTAAATTTGGAAATCCGGAAATTAGTCTCCGTATATTGACTACATTTCCAAATATATGCATCTACAGACAGACAGGCCCTAAGAATTATCTGTGCCTCCACGTAACGTTAGAGGGGCATTTTGGTATATATCCGTAAAAGATTAAGACAATTTTGGTACCGTACACTTGCGGCTCACCTACCGCCAAAAAAAAAAACCCCAAATTTTGAGAGCCAAAGCAAAATTCATCGTGAATAGGAAACGGAATAGGAATGAATGATTGCAATTCACGTGCGTGACTCCTTCAATCTCGCTCTGGCTCTCTATTTAGTCCCTTCATAAAGGTTTTTAGGGTTTCGATTCTCATTACAGGCAGACCCACTTTCGCTCCTTGGCCCGGCATGTCTAACAGGTCTTTCTTTTCCAGATCCCCCTCTTTTTTTTCTTCTTCTCCTACCGATTCATCTTGTTTCATCATCAATTATCTGTTAGCTGATTTTGATTATCGCTCTGGGTATTTCTCAATTTTTGATGATTGTTCAGCTTTGTTGTAAAAATCTGGGCTTTTTGTTGTTTGATAGGTATCGTGTCTGATTGATATTCAGGAGATGGAAATTGGGTATTTGATTGAAACGCAATTGATTTCAACCTGAAACTATTAGTTTTTGCTTTTGGGCTTGTCAATTTTGATTATTTATTTACCTGAAGTGTTATTCTTCCCTCATACACAAAGAAAGATGTATTTTTTTTTGTCCTCACTGCCCAACAATTTCCCCTAAGATAAGAGGCAAACTGAAAGTATAGGTGGAAAGGAGACAAATGATGATTGTGTTTATAGTTTTATGAACTTTTGCTTACTGTCAACTCCATTAGAGCATTTGGATTTGTGTTGGAATGGCTGGCCTGGTTTTCCACTTCTGTATGTACACCTCTCTCTCTATTAATGAGACATTCCTTCGGGGGAATTTATTATATCTGTAGAATGGTGGAATGGAATGTGATTGTTTCTGGATGCATCTTTAAAGATCATTATGATGCATACAATAGCAGGACCGTTTTTTATCTATTTATATGAATTGGGGCATAAATACAATAGTAAAGTGAATTTTGGAGGAATTTTTAGGGACTGATCTCATATGGTTATTGTTTGAATTACATTAATGTTTTGCTTATTCAATCTCTTAGTAGAAAGTTAACTGAGTTCTTACATTTTTGCACGATTCCAGGATTCTTTGCAAGTTTTTTGCACATGGGGCTTGCCTGAAAGGGGAGCATTGTGAGTTTGCACATGATTGGAAGAACCCGTCAAATAATGTGAAGTCTCTAATTCCGCCTCATCATTTGCTTGCCTGTTAGTTATTATTGCTAGATAGGGTTTTTAATTCACAATTACTTTTTGCCTATTTCTCAATTGCAGGTATGCACCTTCTATCAAAAAGGAGTGTGCTCGTACGGAAGCCGATGCAGATATGAACATGTGAGACATGGTCGACCACAACCGTCTGCTTCGTCTTCGTCGTCCAATTCTCGCCAATCTGTGGCATCTGAATCTGTTTCTTTAGCTCATACAACTAGAAGCGTATCAAGTGGGTTACTTCCTCTTCCAAGTCCTCCAGTAGAGCTTTCTGCATCAAGTAAACCTTTCTTCCCTCCTGCCAAACAGTCATCGAAGTTAGAATCTGGACATCATGATATTGTTGATGATGGTGATATTTTTGAGCCGAGGAGTAATAGGTCTACTGACCTCTCTATCTGTTCCTTTGCTGCTGCTGGGGCTTGTCCACGCGGGGATCAATGTCCTCATATTCATGGGGACTTATGTCCCACTTGTGGGAAGCAATGCTTGCATCCTTTTAGAGTGGATGAAAGAGAGGAGCATCTTAAATCATGCGAGAAAAAGCAAAAGCAGCTTGAGGCATTAAAAGATAGTCAGGAGATAGAGTGCAGTGTGTGCCTGGACCGTGTACTTTCAAAACCTACAGCAGCTGAACGGAAGTTTGGTTTGCTATCTGAATGTGATCATCCATTCTGTATATCCTGTATCAGGAATTGGCGCAGTAGTTCCCCAACGTCTGGAATGGATGTTAATACTGCACTCAGGGCATGCCCAATATGTCGCAAGGTGTCATACTTTGTGATTCCAAGTGTCATTTGGTATTCATCGAAAGAGATGAAGCAGGAAATAGTTGACAACTATAAGTCAAAACTCAGGTAATTTTGGGAATCTAAAACAACCTTCTCAGATTTGTATGTGGTTGTACATGGGTCCTCCAACTGCGTTTGTTGCAAATGTCTTCTAAGAGTTGTAGTTGTTGGTGTTTGGCTTGAGATATCATATGCTTTTTATGATTTCATGTTGTCAATTCAAAAAAGGAAGTTAGAAAATCTAGTTAGTGTTTATTAGTTTTTTTTATCTGTCTAACTATAAGTTTTTTTCTTGATTCAGGTCCATTGATTGCAAGCACTTTGATTTTGGGAATGGCAATTGCCCATTTGGGACTAGTTGTTTTTACAAGGTAATACAGTTCTAGCCAATATTCTTTCTTCGGATGCTTAAAAAATCAAAGTTTCTCTTCTCCTTTTCTTGGTTTATCTATCTTTTGCTTAAATTAAAAGTTGACTTCCTAAGTGCGTTCGTATGATAAATTTTGCTTTTTGCTTTTCTATTGAACATTATGATCATTGACTAGTTGCCTGAATGGATTTGAAATGTCTGTACATTACTACAGTTATGGTTCTACCTCATTTTTATTTATTTATTTGTTAGTGATCTTTTTCTAGACATGCTCTCATGCCATTTTAGTTATTTGTTTTGTGTCCTATGATTTATGTATCACTATCATGCTCTTAATTATTTATTTGTGGACCCCAGGTCTGGTCTCATAGTATTAGAATCACAATTATTGACTACTAATCAAGTAATCATGAGCTTAAGATCATATGAATCATTTTGGATACTGTCCTCCAACTTGACTAGTCTTCCAAACAATTGTAACTATTGTATGTTAGAGCATATTCCTGTCTATGATTTTAAAATATATGTGGTTACAAGGATTTGCTTTCTCAGTGCATTTCTGTTGATTGAATTGGAATCCATGCAAGGTCGTCAGGGACTTGTAATAATCAAGACAACAAATAAGTTAAAAACTTAAAACACATTCTATTTCCATGGCTGCGATTTGAAAAGGTTGGCTAAGTAACTGTTAGTCTTAGATAGAACAGCAAATGTATTGTGTGATATATAACCATGTTGCCGCAAAGCCCTCCACTCCAACCCTCACTCAGTTGTTTTTGTCTTTGTAATCACTCCATTTTTAAAGAAAGCACAGTCCTATATTTTTTATTGGTTCCAATCAGATAACACCAGACCTACTATCAAGTATCATTCCAAGGTCAGACCCGTAACAATCTTTTTCCCATTTCATCCCAAGATCTCATTAGGAAGTTCCTGTGCCAGTATTTACTCCCTTGTTTTCCTTGGCTTATCCTAGTATTTGTAATAATCAAGAACTACAACTGTAGTGTGTAAGTTTACTATTTCATGTACAAGTCAGTTGCATTTAGTGATGCTTTAGTAGATGCTATTAGCGACGTACCTTCCAAGTCAGTCGTCAGAGTTTTGAACCTTAAAATTTGTCAGTTACTTTCATCACGGAGAGCGTACGTTTATGACTCCTTTAATGGATACCATGTTTGTTGTGTTCCAGCACACTGTCAAGCCTGGCTCCTATGCTTGGATTCATCACCGATCACCTCCAAGTAGGCGTCCTCAACGCCGCCCTAATTTTCGAGATATGGATGATTTACTTGATATGATTGACTTGTACATGTTTGAAAGCCTTATAGAAGAAAATGAAGAAGATCCGGGCTTTTTCGATCCTGAAGATTTTTATGATGATGATGATGATGATGATTTATCACCTGAGGAGTCTGCTTTTTTACTTGCACAGTTGGGTTTTGGGACTGATTATTCAAGTGATGAGGAGATATAGGGCACTTGTGCTGCTAGTTTGGCTAGCTCTTACCTTTTTAGTATCTATTGCTCTAGAAATGTGAACATTAATACTGTTTTGGTTGTGAAAATTTTGGATCTATAAAAGCTTTGTAGGTTACATACTTTTATACCATATATATTAACCTTATGTCAGTGTGTTCTTGATTACAATCAAGATGCAAGTGCATTTACTCAGACTAGGCTGGTATTTATTATGCATTGTATGTCTGTTGATATGAAATAGATAAGGTTTACTCGTCTATCTTATGGATGTCTTTTGTTTAGAAGTATTTGTGGTTGTTGTTCTTTTCATCTGTGTCATTTGTGGTTTCTAGCTTCAAGACTTAATTATGTTAGCTATAGGTGCAATTTCCAGTGTAAGATGCTCTGACTCTTTTCAAGTGTTGGCTGTAATAAGATACAAATATCTCATTCTGAAACTTAAGTGGTACTCAAACTTCAATTATGTCTCATAATAGCTGTTGATGCTGCTTGTCTGTGACTCTGTTGGGTTTGCACTGTTTGCAATAGAAGCCTCATACAGTTTGTGTATATGGATATTCTATGATTTCAGCATGCGTACCGAGATGGACGTCTTGAAGAAGTAGATCTGCGTCATCTTGGGTCTGAAGATGGCCAAACAGTGATTGCTAAGGATATTAGGTTTTTCGTTGCGCCTTTTCAATTGAAGATTTAATTTGCCAATTATTGATTCTGTTTTCTTGGTTTATACTAGTTTTCACTTACCAAATATAGGTTATTTTCAGGCTTTCTGATTTCCTCGGTAACTTGCATATAAGGTGAAACAGTGCTGTTGAAATGCTAATGTAAGTCTCTAGTTTCAGTTTTTTGTTTGCCTCATTTCTCTTTATTTGTTATATTGTAGGTTAGAACTGATCTCTGCATCTAAGGTTAAGTGTTGCACGACGTCATTACTTCCAATTATAGGTCATTTAGATGGTTCTTGATTGTGCAGTGTAACCTTTCTAGGTCTTTAATCTTGCATGTCATCTTGACCTCTGAATATCGTATAGCATTATGGGGCTGGCATTCACTATTTGTCCTCGCGGAGTAGCTAGCTGGTACTGATTATTATTTTAATTTTTTGGACTGAAATTGAAGCCCAATGGTCTTGAGGTACACAGTAGAGGGTAGCTTTCCCCTTCTCCCTTTTACCATTTCCCATTTCCCATAATCCCTCCCCATCTCACCTTAAAGGGATTCGAACCCGCAACCACTCTTGCAGAAGTGTGTGAGACTTGAACCTTTGGGGACGGTACTGGTGGTTATCAATGTGTCAATAGTCATGTTATAGTTTCAAGTAAAGTGTGAAAGATTCCTTGTTTATCACCTGGAATTCACTATTCATACATGTAGGGGTATTAATTGGGGAAGTGGGGGATTTCAGAAGCCCAAGTTGAGTAATGTCACATTCTTCCTTTTGTGTAAGGTATGATACTCCGGCATCTTAATGCTTGAGATCGATCTTAGGCTTACATGTCTCTAGACCTCCAATGTTTGTCTGCGGACCTTTCTTTTTTCTGTCTTGGATCGGTTTGATGAATGTCGTGGCGTGTTATTTTGATAAATAATGGTGACCCTGAAACTCTTTAATGGTGTGTAGTGCAGATTTGTTGCTGTTGAGAGTGGGGACTGAACCCTTGGATTGTGAAGGCCCTTGGGGTTTGATAAAATAAATATATTTCATAGAATGGATTGATTCAAGGGTTTTGCCTACAACTGTATGTTTGCCAACTATATAATGAATGTTTTTGCCTGCCGAATAACGGGTGGGGTGAGGAAAGGGCGATGGATCTATTATTTTCCCCATCAACGAGGAGTAAATATGTTGTTATGTTTTGCCTGCTTGCCCGCCCGCCCTGACCTGACACCATTGGCAAACTAAAATGTTTGTAAAACATCGATTTTGAAGGTTGTATATGAATCATTCATGTTACTAGCTTTTGTGATTTCTTTTCACTGTCAATGTGAATCACATCAATATCAATGCTTGCCTTGCTTTGCTTTGTGCTTTCTTAGCTTTGACATACAATGCCATCTTATTCATTTCAGTTTCAGGGACACAATATATATATGTACTCAATAGCAAATATATTTCTAAAATAACAGTATCAGCATATTCAGATGTCACAACTCTAAATATGCATTCTCCTACGAATTTCATTTACTGTAATCGGCAAATTTTCAAATATGGACATTTTATATTGAAGTAAGCTTCAATGCTCAATTCTTTCATGTTGTCTCCATGCTTTCCCCCCCTTAATTTTTCTTCACGTCGAGTTACACATTAACAGGTAGCTCCCTTTTTAACCTTTAACTTTCACCTCATACCACCGGCAAGGAGGCTCGAACTCGAGACCTTAAAAGAAATACAAAACTGTTTAAACCGTTTAGCCTTACATGCCTTAAATTTTATATCTACAGTTTTTTTTAACCTGTTGTTCTTTCTCCTCATCATCATATTCTCCAATTTCTTTATAATTTCTATTTTCTTTTTCTATTCCTACTCTCTTCCAAACAAAATTAATAAAATTATTTTTGCTTGAGAGGTGGTCGCTCCCTGAGAGATGGCTACTTGATTGCACTCAAAATAAATGTCCAAATTCTTAGAATTTTTATGAAGGTCGTCTGAAACCTCGTCACAAAACTTAGTAGCTCGGCTCGTGTGTGGGTCGATTTTGTCTCTCGGTCGGTCCTGAATTGAAGTGGTGCGTATAAAATGATTGCCCCATGGCGAGAGATTGCCATTGACAACTAACTCCACTCGCGCGGGGTAAACTGAGTTGTTGATGGGAGGAGAGCGGCCGTTTCTTTGAGGGTAGTTAACTATCAAACCCATTTTCAATTGTCGTGCGAGGTAAGAGGAACAATGACTTTCAAGTTGTTTTCGGTAATTTAGCTGATATGCATGTTTTAACCGGTCAAAGCAGTCACACTAGATTGTCGTTGTCGTCTTAGATTCACGTGTTAGGGTAATATTCTCTAAGTCCAAGTTCCTCTTGTCCAATGTCGATGTCAAATGTCTGTTTCCAATGTCAAGGTACGTCGTGCAATGCCCGTCAGACTTGGGACTTGCACGAGAAAGTACACCAAAGAACGAGTTACTCAGGGCGTTTATGGAACGCCGCCTCAGGCGTGAGAATAAGTTCTTAGTCAAAAAACAAATAAACCTTGCAACGTGTTTTAGAGAGGGAAAGTTAGAGAGAGTGATAAATGAGAGTATAAAGAATCCCTCGCTTGCTAAGAGATGAGTATTTAATAACCTCAAGACCTTGCAACGTGTCGTCTTGTGATTGACTGAGAGCGAGGTGGGGTCTACCTTGATCCCACTTTAGTGACTTGGAATTCTAGCTTCTCTATACGCCCGCATGCGGATGGTGGCTAGTTGACTTGCTTATGTACGACCCTTGTACTCGAGGTGATGTGATGAATACCCTTTGAAGTCCTTACTGTGCGGGGCGAAATGGCTTGAAGGGTTACACGGGGTATCATATATGTTCACGAGGGTCCTTGGACATTTTCTGGTCTTAGAAAAATTCATTGGAGTGGAGAAAGGATTCGGGTCTCAGGGCGGATCGTTGTCGTAACAGTGCTGAGGCACGTTCATAGGATGGACATTTTTGGCACTTTGGCTTGCTACTCCTTTTGGTTTGTCATTCTCAATAACTTTCCATTCTCTTTAGTTTTTCATTCTTCTTGGCACACATGGAAGATTTAGATTATGGTCGACATAGTCAACATATCTTTTGGCGGGCATACATCGAGAGGACGTACGACGATCTTGGCGCGCGGTATGGAAGATCACTTTTCAGAAGCATGTCCCTTGAACTCGGGTTCGGGAGCAAGTTTCATGAATCATGATCTAAGAGTTTATTCGGTGTGGCTTGTTCTCGTCGTGGCAATATTGGACTGACGCGACGCTCGAACGCCACATTGCACGTTGTCATTCGTCAGATAGACTTATGATTTTCTGGGTAGCATTAGTACCCATAAGATTTTCTTTCTCCGCAATCTAGTCCAGTAGATAATTTCTATGTTAAGATTTCCTATGAGAAATTGGAGTTGGCCTTAATGTTGGATAATGCTGTTCTTCTCCTTCTTTTTCGATTGATCCTTTCTTTTTCATGATATGTCATTGATACTAATTAACGCAACGATAAAAATGTTCTTTGTATGAA
>JAYMTF010004823.1:0-12507 GCA_036897485.1 Pelargonium nanum | reverse complement strand
GATCCACCGGAAAAACGCAAAGACGTTGAGTTCCTTAAGGTATATATCATCACTGGTTTTTTGTACTGGCCCTGGATCGTCCTTAGAGTCTGATGCTAGCTTCTTTATAGTTGTATGTTATAATTTGTTTCATTTATTCTCCTTTTCGTGCTATTCTTTATGTATGTTTCAAAGACTTAGGTTTATATGTTTTTTTATTCTATTTTTAAATTATTCTGTTTGTTTATTGGTTAGTTAACGTCCTGCATGCCTAATATACATGGGTTTCAGATGCATTTTTTTTCCTATTTTCCCTTGAGTACATTGGTTTCTCAACTTCTTTTCTTGTGTTATTTTTCCTGCATTTTAAATAATTGAAGATAGGTTGGGCTTCAACTGATATAACACAATCGCTCGGGAGCTGCCTTGATATTCGAAATTATCAGAAACAGTTTGTTTTTATGTTTCAACCACCCTATTAATTTCTAATGCCTAGCCTTTCTTTCCTTTTTTGTAATCATCAATTGGACTAGTGGGATTACTTTTAGAGAAGGTGAAAATCTGAGGGAAGAGGGTTTGCCAATTGCAATAAAAGTAATATTAGTCGTGGCCTATATATGAGCTTGGTCTTGCTCTTATCCTCTGACATTTCAAAATTTTAGACTGCTTACAGTGTCACTTCCCTATCTTTGCACGTACTCAGTTTCTTAATCCCATTTGTTTTGTGTGCATACATACGAAGATGCTCATGTAGCTTCCAACTGTATAGCTGCGTCGTCATTTGTAAGAGAATGTTATTGAGCATGGTGCCATCGGTTTCATCATTGAGCTTGATGGATAGAGTGTCAAGCTCTTCTCCCATGATGTGTTGTATCTCACAAATTGTATTTTTATCTTATTTTTGTATGTTATGCTTTTTGTTGACTCAATATGTCATTTCCAGCTTTATGTTTGTTATTTTTAAGATGTTGAATTTACCTAATGTTTCCATTTTATAACAACTTGCCTGTTCTTTGTACAGGGATGGTTGCTTTTTGGCTTGCACTTGAGGAATACTTGCTTTATTGCACTGATTCACTGGGGTTATCTTCATCAAGCCAACAATGAAAATTTGTTCTCTCTCTCTCTCTGGTTTATTTAGTTTTCAATGAAAAGTTTTGCTGAAGTTGTATCTGTTGGAGGTTACTCATGAACTTTACCTGTTTTGCCATATCTATTTGTTGCCTTTTTAAAATTTTGTTATTGAGAAGATAGAAAGTGTTGTTTTTTGTTATAAGACGGTTTTGACTTCATTTCATGGTGTGTTTTGTTTTTCACTGTCAGGAGTATTATTGTTTTGTGTATTCATGTCTATTTATGCATTTGAAACCTGTGATGAGCAACATATATGTTGGACTCTATTATTTGACAAGTGTTCCTTGACAAGCATTTAATCTTAACCCTCTGGTTTACTTCAAACTTCACATGTAATATTTGTATTCTTACAAAATAGTCATAGACACAACATAGTAATTACATGATTTTCAGTATCTACGGTGAATAATTTTTTTTATTCATATCTTTTTTGTTGTCCCTCTAGAAATTGATATTGACATGTCTAATTCACTAATTGGCTTGTAATGCATCGCAATTTACAATTTTAAGCTATTGATTAATCTTAATGCATTGCAATGCAATTCACTAAATGACTTTAACTGCATCATAATGCAAAGTATTAAAATCTTGATTATTCTTTTTAATTTTAAGGAAACCATAATATATTAATTATGCATCAACAAGTACCAACTCGGAAATAAAAAACGGGTAAGACTGGTCCAACCAACAATCCAACTCAATAGGCGTAGACGACCTTATCAAAGCATGAGTCGCACTATTAGCCGATCTCGTAACATACGCAAACTGAATTCTAGCAAAATAATCTGGCAAATCTAGAATATCATGTATAATCAGACAACATGGCACCGTATTCCTCCTCTTTAGTTTGAAATGCTTCAATCATTGATGTCGAATCTGATTCCACAGTCACCTCCAACCAACCTCTATCGCGGATCCACGACAAGGCTTTCCGGATCTCTTTTGCCTCGACCTCCATCGCATCCGACAAGCCAGTCCAACTCCTCCGGCTACCAATCTCTGACTACCCAGCCAACACCCGCTCGACCCTCATCCCCAAATTGAGCACCATCACAATTTACCTTGACAATACCACTCGGCGGCCGACCCCAGCCAGCAACCTCCTTATCCCCCAGTCACCAACGCCATATCGGGCTTATGGTCCGCCACCTCCTCCTCTTCCTTCCTCCCATCCCCAGCCATGGCCGACCTCCATCCTCCCCACACAGAGGATACCAACTATATTACCTCTTAAGCCTCCAACCATATGTTATTCCAGACTCCCATATTGCGCGATGGCCATAACCCCCAAGCCACATACAACGACTTCTCAACCTTTCACTCGAACCCCCAACCACCAACGCCTCAATTCTGTCCACTATCGATGAACACCCGCCTACCAACTACTCAAAACCAACCAAGCTCCAAACACCTTCAGAAAAGTTGCAACGCAACAACAAATGATCAATCGAATCCACCTCCACTCCACATCGAGGACATGAGACGTTAACCTCGACCCTCCTCCTCGCAAGGTCCTCCAACACCGACAATGGCCCCGACACCAAACTCCACCCGAAGTGGCGTACCTTGAGCTGCACTTTTGCCCTCCACAACCTTGACCAGTGCACCATTCACTGACCTACCATCTCCTCTCTCTGCTGCATGTGGTAGCCACTCTTGATAGTATAAAAGCATTTCTTCTCATGCAACCACATCCATGAGTCAACTCGAGGATCTCTCCCCAAATGAACTGCCATGATCGCCCTATACTCCTCCTCCACAAACAATAGTTTAAGAATGTTCACTAGCTCTCAACTCTCTCATAGCGCCATCACGAAGTTTGGAAACCAACAATTCCTCTCTGATACCGACTGACCAAGAGCGTATCTTGAATCTATCCAACCCTGGGACCCAAGGGTCCTTGAAGACCCGGACCTCAACTCTAGTCCTGACCCTCTTCAAGCACCCACTTTGCAGCAAATCTTGGTCAGCTATAATACTCCTCCACTCGAAACTAGGGCTCGCCCCATATCGAGCCTTCAAAAAAGAGCTGTTCGAAAAATATTTTTCCCGAAACACTCTGTGAAAGAGGGAGGACTCATTTGCAATGTATAATCCAAAGTTTTTTTGGGTATAAATTAATACAAACGGGTCTAGTTCACTATTTGGTCTGCAAAGCATTAATTACGATGCATGGTTCTATTTTCTTATTCTATAAATTGTCACTCACGGTTCTACTTAACTAATTATCTCTCAGTGCATGACAATGTATAGTTTTAAGGTTAAATTACACGTGACTATCATCAACTTGACACCTTTTTTCATTGGGACACTCAAAACTATTTTTTTGTAACTTTGGACTATCCTCAACTTTATCCAATATATTCTAGTTAGTTACATTCAATGAAATATGTCAATAATTAGACCATGTGCCCAACACATGATAAAAATATTGAAATCCAAAAAAGTTGTTGGTTTTACTCTTTTTCTTTACAAATATTTCAAGAACGAGTTCATCAAACATTCGTCGGAAAAATTAAACATTCGTTGGAAAAAATAGTTTCGCTGGAAACTTTGATTTAAATGTGTAGAAATAATTTATTCATATTCCAAATCATAAAAAATCAAATTAAGATCTCAGATTTTGGTAACCCAAATTTATAATTACAAAACTGAAATTTTGACTAACTAAATATCCAATCCAATAAAAATCCAACGCAAACCCTAAATTTTTACTAACAAATACAAAAAAAAATGAAGGAGCTAAAGCCTAAACAAGCCGGAGTGAGCGATTTGTTGAAGACGAAGCCAGCGCCGGCGAGATCGATTTGTTGAGGACGAAGCCAGTGCCGGCAAGAATGACAACGATGGTGGCGGTGGCGGTAGCTGGCCCAATTGACACCCATTGCTATTAAGTGCATGTTTGGAGACGAAATTACCCTTTTGCCCTCCATTGGCGAAGTTACTAAACTGCCCCATATAAAAAGGCTCAATTCCAACCTTATAAACCCTAGACAAGCAGACTTGAAAAACCCTTTTCTGTTGCCTCACTCTCAGAACGAGAGAGACGACGAAGGGGCACCAGTCGGCAACGCCAAATCCTATTGAGAAGGTACCTCCCTAGTTTTGCTACTCTTATCATCTCATAGATTTCATAGTTTCCTTCTCATTTGTTTATATTTACATGGCTATCTATTTGTTCTGAAACTTTATTTTGTTCGAATTTATTTTTTTTTCTCCGCTGCAGCTATCCTAGTTTCTTTATTGATATGAATTCTTATTTTCTATTGAATTTAAGCTGAATATCTATTGTGTGTGATTCGTGATTTATATTTGTTTCAGTCCAAGATTCTGACAATTTTTTTATCAACCATCCCTTTAGTTCATTAGAGTGATGAAAGTTAAATTGAAGGGTCTTTTGAATCTTTAATGGTGATTGTAATTTATAGTTTTGAATTTGGAAGTTATTTTATGTTTGCCACAGGTTGAAATTAGCTGTTAAACAAGATGGTGCAGTACAATTTTAAGAAGATAACTGTGGTGCCAAATGGGAAGGATTTCATTGACATCATCCTTTCCCGGACACAACGGCAGACACCAACTGTTGTTCATAAAGGATATGCCATTTCCCGCCTCCGTCAGTTTTACATGCGCAAAGTGAAGTATACCCAGACGAATTTTCACGAGAAGCTTTCCACAATAGTCGACGAGTTCCCTAGGTTGGATGACATCCATCCTTTTTATGGCGATCTTCTCCATGTTCTGTACAACAAAGATCACTACAAGCTTGCCCTTGGCCAAATCAATACTGCTAGGAACCTTATTAGTAAGATTGCGAAAGATTATGTGAGATTGTTGAAATATGGCGACTCTTTGTATCGGTGCAAGTCCCTGAAGGTTGCTGCCCTTGGCCGCATGTGCACTGTGCTTAAGAGGATCGGGCCTAGTTTGGCCTACTTAGAACAGATCAGACAACATATGGCGAGGCTACCTTCGATTGATCCGAATACTCGAACTATCTTGATTTGCGGATATCCCAATGTTGGGAAGAGTTCGTTCATAAACAAAATCACCAGAGCCGATGTGGATGTTCAACCTTATGCATTTACCACAAAGTCACTCTTTGTCGGCCATACAGACTATAAGTACTTAAGGTATCAGGTTATTGACACACCTGGGATCTTGGATAGGCCGTTTGAAGATCGTAACATCATTGAAATGTGCAGTATCACAGCTTTAGCTCATCTGAGAGCAGCTGTTTTGTTCTTCTTGGACATCTCAGGATCTTGTGGCTACACCATTGCCCAACAGGCTGCTCTTTTTCACAGTATCAAGTCTCTGTTCATGAATAAACCCTTGATCATTGTCTGCAACAAGACTGATTTGCAGCCGTTGGATGGGATATCAGAGGAAGACAAAAAGTTGGTGGCGGAGATGAAATCAGAAGCTATGAAGACTGTAATAGGTTCCGGGGGCGAGGCTACAGATGCTGAAGGAGTTCTTTTGACCATGAGTACATTGACTGAGGAGGGTGTAATTGCTGTAAAAAATGCAGCTTGTGAAAGGTTATTGGATCAGAGGGTGGAACTGAAAATGAAGTCCAAAAAGATGTTAGATTGCAAGAATAGGTTTCATATTGCGATGCCGAAGCCCCGTGATCAGAAGGAAAGACCATCCTGTATACCTCAGGTAGTTTTGGATGCTAGAGCGAAGGAAGCAGCAGAGAAAGAGAAGAGGAAAACTGAAAGGGATTTGGAGGAAGAGAATGGTGGTGCCGGTGTATACTCTGCTAGTTTGAAGAAGCATTATATCTTAGCTAATGACGAATGGAAAGAGGATATACTGCCAGAAATTCTTGACGGGCACAATGTTTACGACTTCATTGATCCGGATATCTTGCAAAGACTTGAAGAGTTGGAAGGCGAAGAAGGGCTTCGAATGGAAGAGGATGAAGAAGATTTCGAGATGGATGGGCTGGAATTGACCCCAGAGGAGAAAGAAGCATTGGCTGAGATCAGGAGAAAGAAGAGCGTGCTCATCCAACAACACAGAATCAAGAAAAGCACTGCAGAGAGCCGTCCAATTGTGCCTAGAAAGTTTGACAAAGACAAGAAGTTCACATCGGAGAGAATGGGCAGGCAGTTATCTGCTCTGGGGCTGGATCCTTCTAAGGCAATTGAACGAGCCCGCAGCAGGTCTGTCTCTAGGTTAGGCCGTAAGAGGGAGAGGTCCATGAGCAGGGGTGATGCTGATGATGGTATGGATTTGGACCATCCTAATAAGAAACTACGCATGAGGTCCAGCTCCCGGTCAAGATCAACGTCACGCCCACCAGGTGAAGTTGTTCCAGGAGAGGGCTACAAGGATTCTGCTATGAAGCTGAAGGCTATTAAATTTGCCAAGAAATCTGCCAACAAGAGGAACAAGGATGCTCGTCGCGGAGAGGCTGACAGAGTTATTCCTACTCTTAAGCCAAAGCACTTGTACTCTGGGAAACGATCCACCGGAAAAACGCAAAGACGTTGAGTTCCGTAAGGTATATATCATTATTGCTTCGTGTTAATCTGTATGTATGGTTCAAAGACTTAGGTTTATATGTTTTTTATTCTATATTTAAATTATTCCGTTTGTTTATTGGTTAGTTAACATCTTGCATGCCTAATAGACCGCTTACAGCATCACTTCCCTATCTTTGCATGTATGCCATTTCTTACGCCCATTTGTTTTGTGTGCATTCAAACAAAGACGCTCATGTAGCTTCCAACTGAATGGCTGCATTATCATTAGTAAGACATTGTTATTGAGCATGGTGCCATCTTTTTAATTATTTAGCTTGATGAATTGAGTGTGAAGCTTTTTACATGATGTGTTGTAGCCCAAATTGTTTATTTATTTATTATTTTTTTGCATGTTATGCTTTTTGTTGAATCAATACCAGTCAATTCCATCTCTATGTTATTTTTCAGATGTTGAATTTATCTGAAGTTTCCTTATGATAACAACTTGCCTGTTCTTTGTACAGGGATGGTTGCTTAATGGCTGTCAGATGAGGAAATGCTTACTTGATTACTCTGATTCACTGGGGTTTTGATCTAGCCGACAATGATAATTGGTTCTCTTTATCTTTCTTGTTTATTTAGTTTTTAATGAGAAGTTTTGATCTAGCCGACAATGAAATTGGTTCTCTTTATCTTTCTTGTTTGTTTAGTTTTCATTGAGAAGTTTTGCTGAAGTTGTATCTGTTGGAGGTTACTGAACTTTACCTGTTGGAGCCATTGTTGGATGACTCTTTTAAACTTGTTATTAGAAGATAGAAAGTATTGTTTTTGTTATAAAACGGTTTTGACTTCATTCATGGTTGTGTATTGTTTGTTCACTGTCAGGACTGATGAGTATAAGTATCTATATAATATACATTTGAAACCTTTGATGAGCAACATATATGTTATTGAATGTGACCCCTCTGGTTTACTTCAAACCTCACATGTAATATTTAGATTCTTACAAAATAGTCATAGACCCAACATAGTAAAAATATAAATAAGCATTGAGTTGATCATGCACTAGAAACAACAGTTTGTTCAGGAGCAGTAAAAGCTTTTTGACTAGTAAGCATTTTGTTTATCCTCTCTTTCGCAATGCTGCTTACTTCTTTGGATGAAGCCTTCCCGTCCTTATTTCCAGCACTAGACACCGAAGCTTTGCTTCTCTGACCCAAAGACGGAGACTTTGGTTGCATTTCAGGGGCCGCCTGTAAGAAACCCATATAGCTATCACTAAACATGTTTTCTTGGACTCGAATCATGCACATTAAAACACTTCGAAGTTCAAAATAGCTTATTACCTTCTTTAATTCAGGTTTTGGTGGGGCACCTTTTCGATTATAGAAGCTTGGTAATGGTGATGCTTTGAATGTGGTACTCTTCTCGGGTTTTTTGATCCCTCTCACTTCGGTCTGCTTCTGTTTTTCATAATCACATACATGAAATGAGCTAGGCAGGAAAGTTTTATCCTGGGTGTATGATATAATTTGATTTTGGCCATCCAAGCTAAAACTTACCTCTGCTTTGTTTTTGTCAACACTTTCAGTTCTAGTAGTTGCTCTAGGAACTGTAGGCTTGGAACTAGTTCTAGCAGAGGCACTGGTAGGCTCTGAGTTCCCTCCAACTTTCTGGGATGACACCTGAGCCCTGTAAAATCAAACACAAACCTCCCAAGTTAATGTCTACATTGGTTGTAATTTTCATATTTTGTGTATTCAATGGAACTCACAACTTACTTGTAATTCAAGCTCATGGATTTGCGTAACAACTTGGCTTTCGTGTCCTTGATTTCTCCTGGAGTTCTTTTCTCCGCTGCTGGAGTCAAGTCCGCCAAACCCCTTCGATCTCTTGACATTCTTTTCTCGGTTGCCAAGGAAAACGGCTGAGGGACTGTCACCTGCTTCGTCCTCACATTCTGTTTTGTTTTCTTCGATGGATTCGTGTGGGTTTCCCCGACATTATCAGTTTGTGGAGCCAATGCCGGATCTTGCACACTGATCTCTCCTTCATTACCTTGTTTCTCTTCCTCGGTTTCCTCTATTATTGGTTGCTTTTGTTCGAGAACTGGATCAATGACCTTGTCCTCCGGGTTGGCCTGTTCTGGGTTTTGGCTTTGTTCTTCCATTGTATCTGTACATAGGATATCAAAATCAAAAGAAGAAGATTGAGGAAAGTCCTTTATTTCTGATGTAAAGCTTGTCATGATCAAGAAAGTGAAGAAACATACCTTTGCTCTGCTGCTTCTTGTGGATCTTGCTAGGCTGCTTTGTTCTGGACTTGATGCTAAATACTATTTCAGAGTTCAGATAAGCATTATATGTCATCCACTTGTGATTATAAACTAATTGAAGATAATGATTTTGATTCCATAACTAAAAACTTTAATGTGCAGGAGCTCCAATAATGGGTGCAAAATGACAGCAAGAAAAAGGACAATAATTGTCCATGTCAAGTCACAATGGAAAGCTCTGTTTTGTGGCTTTGCTTCCATGTTGGTATGTACACATACCCTACCAGAAGCACCGTTCAAGGCCGGCAAATCTTATTTTATATGTTTTGCCATATCTCCAATTTTATATATATTTCTCGAAAACCAAGAAAATAAATTTTTTGTATGCATAGATAGATAGATTTTCCAAGTATGAAGAAGATTTATAACTTGATAGTCATATAGGTCATTTTGCAGCAACTGGTCTTGCTTGTAGCCTGTAGGAACTAAATTCACATCATTACCTAAATATTTTACTATGAGAGCAATCGTCGGATTGCCGGAGATGATATTGACTTCTATTCTGGAGCTATGTTAATCCATATATTCATATAATTCCATATAAATAGTTGTTGTGCAAAGCAAAGAGTAGCTTGGCAACTTTGCTTCAATGAATAGTTTATTTTGGTGCATAATTGTGTCATATCTACTTAGTTTTCACCTCAACATAGTTACTGGTATGTACTGTGTATGTTTCTATTGATTGAATTGCTAGTATTTACTTGTAAAACATTCAAAAGGGTCATTTTCTTTGCAGAAGCTGGAGATATTGGAGTGAACTATGGATTGCTGGGGGACAATCTTCCTCCTCCAACCCAAGTTATTTCACTCCTGAAATCTAGAAACATAACACGGGTTCGGCTATTTGAACCCAATCATGATGCCCTCCAGGCCTTGGGGAATTCAGGAATACAAGTCATCCTTGGAACACTAAACCAGGACCTACAAAGACTAGGGAATGATTTTTCATTTGCCATGACATGGGTCCAACAAAATGTGCTCCCTTACTCAAAAACTGTCCAGTTTCGAATCATATCAGCAGGGAATGAGGTTATCCCGGGTGACTTGTCAGCATTTGTATTTCCCGCCATGAAGAATCTAGACGCGGCCCTAAAAGCATCAGAACTCGCCAACATCTCAGTGAGCACAACTGTTTCCATGGCAGTTCTTGGAAAATCATACCCGCCCTCTCAAGGAGAATTCTCCCAAGACGTGGCTCCGAACTTGAGATCAATCACAGCTTTCTTGGCAGCAAACCAGAGTCCTCTTCTTGTCAACGTGTATCCATACTTCGCATACATATATAACCAGCAGGACATTCCCTTGGCCTATGCACTTTTCAACAGCACCGAGGTGATAGTGAAGGATGGGAATCTCGGGTACAAAAACATATTCGATGCCATGGTTGATGCAATCCACTCCGCGCTAGACAAGATCGGAGGTGCCTCTGTTGAGGTTGTGGTCTCGGAGAGTGGATGGCCCTCCAAAGAAAGTGGTGACATTGCAACAATACCCAATGCTGAGATGTACAATAACAACCTTGTTGCACATATTTTAGGGTCTTCAGGAACACCGAAAAGGCCAGGGAATAGCATAGAGGGTTACGTATTTGCTATTTTCAACGAGAACCTGAAGCCTGCTGGGACAGAACAGAACTTCGGGTTGTATTATCCTAATATGACAGAGGTGTACCATGTGGATTTCAATTTCAACAACCAATGAACAAGCCAAGGAGCACCCTGCAGCTATGTCAGTAACTATATGTTTTATTTTATTGCATACATTAGTTTCTTCCTCTCGTAGTCATTATTGTTACAGTAACATTACTTCTATTATAAAGTTAAGATCTTTTGCACACAATCAAATGTTTCAATAGATAATGCGCATCATATATATACATTATTCCAAAAACAAAATCCTTCTAATTCTTATTCAAGAATCTGCCTAAGATGAAAATTTTGGAAATGCAAATGAACAAACCACGTACCCGGGCACAGATACAAAATCTTTGATGATAAAAGAGTCCAATATATCAGCCCACCGGAATGTTTTTCCGGTGGCACACTCGCTCTTCACACACCGGAAGGTTGTGAAACGTAGACCCTCCTCTCCACCAGTTTTATCACCATAGAAATCGCCACCACAAAACGATAATTCTTTCTCGGGATAGACCAAACAGAAGTAGCTATCCCCCAGGTGAACCAGATCAGCCCCATTACGGCACTCAAGGCCTCTGACAGCCCCGAGCTTAATCTTGCAAGAATGCGGATCATAACATAAAAGCTTATCTTCCTTGCCAATGGCGTACAAAATACCATCCACAGCAACACCTGCCCCGTCAATATTGTTTCGCAAGAAAGTTCGCAATATTAGAGTAGAACCAGGGCTATCTAATTCAACTCGCCTATTCCAATTGCTGGAAAATTTGTCGGCAAATTGGTTCCAGCAATTGGACTTGGTGTTGAAATAAATGACGCGATCATAAGATACGAAATAAATAGTGTGACCAACCACCGCAGTTCCAAGATATTGATCGTCGCGGCCGTTGAATTCAAATTCAGGCAAGAGGGTCCATTCCCCTGATTTGGGATCAAAAACCTCGAAATTCCTCGGTCGATTGCTCTTCGATTTGCCTGCCAACACATATAGCTTCCGGCGAGCCCACACGGTGATCGGGTTCATCGTCCCCACCTTCATATCCGAGATCTCCGGCAATTCGATGAAGCGCTGGTTTTGTTGCTGTTTGATTTGAGTCAAATCGAGAGTGTAGACCTTCTTGGAGAGGATTAGATGGTCGTCGTAGGAACCGTCATTGCCGGATTGAATGCCGCCGATGACGTAGAGGAGATGGGGGTTGTGCGGGGAGGCGGCGAAGCCCATGCGGTAAGGCCAATATTGGCGGTAGAAGTTGAGTAAGTTGTGGCGAGGAGGTTGGGGCGGTGGAGTCAGGGGCTTCGCGACGGTGCTGAGGTTGAACAAGTACAAGGAGTAGGCAACTGGACCTTTTTGGAATGCGTATATCATGCATATTGACGACGAAGAACTTGAGGTTTTATCACATTTCCTCATCACGCATGCCATTGAAGTAATGAACAAACTCTTCTCTTTTTTATGTTGTATGATTGTATGTGTTGCATGCTCTTCTCATTTTCCAGAAACCCTAAACCCCTCTGTATTTATACACTAAGGCCTTGTTTGGTTCCTCTACTTCAATATCAAATGTCTACAGAGGTATTGATATAAAGTGACCAAATCACCCTTCATTTAAAAAAAAAATAAAATAAGGAAATAAGAAATTGGTTATTAATATTTGGGATAACTTTCCCAATTCAATCTCAATCGACAATATTTACGGCTTGCGATCAGATAATATAACAAACTAGGAGGTAAACCCACATATATATGTAGGTTGACCGTCTGACCAAGGTATACCTCACATTTAAAAGATCCACCGCACAAACACATGTAAAAAATAGGAGGTAAACCCACATGTATATGTGGGTGTATCGTCTGCCAAGGCATACCTCACATTTGAAAGGTCCACCGCACACATGTAACAAATAAGAGGTATACCCACATGTATATGTGGGTTTACCGTCTGAA
>JAYMTF010004822.1:0-12509 GCA_036897485.1 Pelargonium nanum | reverse complement strand
TAGAAACATGACACTCATTTTTGGACAAAAAATTTAGACAAACAGGACACTTGGGACGGAGGGAGTACTTTTTTTGAGTGAGTAATAAATTTGTAAATGGATGATTTATATTTATTAAAATCTTAATTGAAAATTTATGGTAATAAATACAAGCAAAAACAAGTTTGAGAAAATTAGGAATAAAGAATAAGAAAATCAAGCGTCAGCCATGACGTAAGGTTGAACTGGAAATCTGGGGAAAACTGGAAAAGGATCCGACACTACCAAATCTAATTGAGAACATGAACATCTGCTTTGTTGTGTCTTGTGAACTGCGGAATTTTTTTTATCGGCAGGAATTTAAAAAAAAAACTAATCAAATTATATAGATGTAAACAACCTACTATATACTTTTATATACAAAAGGTAAATAATTTATTAATTTATATAGAATGATAACAAGCACAATATAAAACTGGAGCTTGAAGATCAACCCACCGAGACAATCCCGAAGCTAATGACTAAACTAACTCGTGTGCTACTCGATTCGCAAACCAACTCACTAACAAAAACTCGACACTACCAAATTGAGTTACAATAACTAAATCATCCTGAAAAATCAAGCCAAAGACACTAGAACTCTCCTTTCCACCTGAAGAGCATGAACAACTGACAATGATTGCACATGCATGAAGCTGAAGACGACTGCGTGAAAGTTGTTTCCCACCGCACCTCGCCACTACCGAGTTTGTCATCTGATTTAACAACAAACTCGAAGGATGATCCGATGGCTCCGATCTAACCACCACCTTCCAAGTCACCTTCTCCTTCCTTGCAACTGTCTCCTACTGCCTTGCGCACCCAACAATCAAAATGCCCACCGCAAATCTTTGCAGTCGCCATCACCGCTATGCAAATCTCATTAACAACTTAACTTGCTATTAAAGTAAGAGCTCATTATCTTAACGACAGAGACCGCAAATAATTTAGGTGACAACTCATCAAGAGACCGCCATCGCTCTAAAAATCAGACGCAATCGTAGAAAATACTAGCCGACTCTCAAAAAGGCATAGAAAGAAAAAACCTACTTTTTGTCTAACAACCCACTAAATATTAATTACTGTATATAATATATGCTAACGTTATCTTATACCACTTACTTTCACTTTCTTTCTTTTTTTTTTTTTGAGAGAACCACTTACTTTCACTTTAATCTTTGTCAAAAGGTTAATCTTTATCAGAAGGACGTGAGAGATTGATTAGGTCGTGAATTTTATACATGAAGATACCGCCTTTGGTTTTCATATATATCTGCTAGCCAAATTAAAAACACCAACCATCTCAATTATTTTTTAATAGATATTTTATATTTTTGCATAAATTTGATCGGTCTGCTTAACAATTAATTTAGTTGGGAAACTTTAATTTGGCGTGCACAAACATGTCATTGCTAATATACTTTTATCGTATGTTAATTTACAGTATGCATGGTCGATAATATTATTCACCTAACTGGAACGTTATAGAACATTACTAAATTACGTGCAAAATTCAAAGATGGGACATATGATATATATATGATTGAACCAATTTGCCGCATCCAGAATGGTCTACTTTTGATTAATTTATCATCTTGTGATGATCTTATGAGTTAAGTGTGATTTGGACCTAATCACGTTTCCTATTAGTTATTGGATGATAAGATGATAAATTAATTAATTATTACCTTTAATGACAAGAAATATATGAATTAACACTTGCCGATTAATTATTGCATGATTGATAAAATGGTCCAATCATCAGCTCCGCCGCTCAATGTTGACAATTGCACTCCTCAGTCCTCACTTCACACTTGCCGATTAACACTCTATTACCCACTGTGTGTTGTTTGCTAGTGATGTCTTGTTAATGTATTTTACAATCGAACGAATATAAAGTTTGTCACTGTATGATATATCTGGAATAGGCTACTATTTGTTTTTCTTTGATCCACCTGCAAATTCTTATCAGCAATGAGCTTTTTATCTTCTCCATTCATTTCATCCACAAAGTTATAATGAGAATGAATACTCAATCTTTTTATATCGTTCCAATTGTAAAGTCAAAACGGGAATGAAAATGACTCGTATATGTCTCTTCGATTTACCAACAAAGTTGTAGCAAGGATGAGCACATATATATCCATATCTCTTTTGTCTACCCGCAAATCCATAGCGGGAATGAATTTTCTATCTGCTCTTATAGATACATGCACAAAGTTAAAAAGAAATGGATTGAACTTATATATATTTTAATTGGTCAATCTCCAAATCCTACAAGTTTGAGTTTTCAATTACTTACGAGTTTCAAATCTCATAACTCACATAGTGTGCGAAAAGCTAGCCAAGTACTTACATTACATGACATCTTTATCCTCTAGATTTTAACTTTTTGTTTGAATTTTGAAAGTTATGATGGCCATATATAACTCATAATTAGATCCCTATCTTATTAGGAAAAGACATATTACTATTACATAAGTTTTTTTTATCTTGAATAAATCATATCAACACAGAATCTTCCGAAGAAAATTACAAAAATTTGTGGCCCCACATATATACACAACCCTTTCTATAACCAGTAATCTGGTATTACTCACAAAAATGAAGTCTATAAATAAAGCACTTCACACTACACTTACTCATCCACTACTCAAAGCAAGTTAAGAATTTCAAGTAACTTTCTTGATTTCAAAATGGCTCTCTCAAAAACTCTTGTTTTTCTTGTTCTTGGCTTTGCTGCTGTTGTCCTCATGTCCTCCACCGTCTCGTCTGGCCGCGAGCTTTCGGACACTACTCAGACTCGTGAGTTCAATTTCAATTATATATGCACTACTTCTATTTTGTTCTGTAACCTTATCAATATCGATCTAAATTATCTAATGTATTGTTGTTGATGTTGTTTTGTACATGCACCAGAGGCGAGTATGAAGCCAAAACCTTGGCATGGAGCACACGAGCAAGGACACGGAAACGATCATGATGATGGACACGGTCACGGACACGACGGAAACGATCACGATGATGGACACGGTCACGGACACGACGGAAACGATCATGATGATGGACACGGACGCGATCATGAAGACGGACACGGAAAGGGTCACGGTGGTGGACACGGCAAGCCAGGTCATGGTGATTCTGCTGCAGAGGCTCAGACTCAAGATCACAAAGACGGACACGATGACGGACACGGAAAGGGTAACGGTGGACACGGTGGTGGACACGGCAAGCCAGGGCATGGTGATTCTGCTGCAGAGGCTCAGACTCAAGATCACAAAGACGGACACGATGACGGACACGGAAAGGGTAACGGTGGACACGGCAAGCCAGGTCATGGTGATTCTGCTGCAGAGGCTCAGACTCAAGATCACAAAGACGGACACGATGACGGACACGGAAAGGGTCACGGTGGACATGGTGGTGGACACGGCAAGCCTGGTCATGGTGATTCTGCTGCCCAAAACTGATCGGGCCAGTGATGGAGCATATAATAGTGCATCAACCATGAGAATATGAGCTAAAATCGTTTTCCTTTTTCGTGTTAGCGTGCAGAAATAAGTGGTTTAAAAGTTCGATTCATGGTTGGTGTCTATGCATGTGTGTACTTTCACATCTTTAAATAAATTACGTTGGTGCTGTATTTTATATTTGCATTATGCTCGTGGCAACAAATTAAGATGTCAAATCAATCCTTAAATTTTGAATATTGTATTGAGTCAAAAAGCTAACGGGTATGTTGCCAGTTTTCTCTTATATTCCTACAAGAGTGTACATTCTTGAGACCCTTTTGGAGAATTCGTGAGGTGTTGGAGAGGTCCCCAAGGATTTAAGAGGCATCCAAGAGTTTAAGAGGGGTCTGAGATCCCCTTGCGGAATTAATAGCCGATTTATTGGCCCTTTTTCGATTTAGGCCCAATCCGAGCTACCCATTTCTTACATTTTAATTTGTATTATAATTGAGATGAGTCTGCCAATTTTGGGTACATGTTTCTGCTCTCTATGACTTATTAACATATAAATTTTCATGTATCATCAGTTTTCTTTCGGTTTTAAGTTATTTTGATTTATTTAGGAGACGCTGGGGGCTTATCTGAACATACTTCCGATGGTGTCCTTTCACATTGTGATCATGATGTATATTCCAATATGCAATGCACAAATATAAAATAGTATATTATGACTTTAGTAACTGATGCTTAGAGGTTAAGGATTCTAATACACCAATGAGATTATGACACTTTATTTAAAATGTTTGGATCTCCGCTCCCACAAATTCACTTGGGTGGGTAAACTCTCATTACCTTGGCTTAGGGTAAGCCAAAAATTTTTTTGGCTTCGATTACTTATTCTCCTAATGCTTAATTAAATATATTAAAAAATAATTATGAAATGAGTCCCCTAGGCCCTAGTGGATGGCGCAATGGTCCAGACACAAATCTTCATGCAGGAGGTTGTGGATTTAACTCTCTTTCATCAGGTGGGATGAAGTTTTGGGTTAAAAGAGAAGAGCTACTCTCTATTGTGTAACTCAATTGATAAAAAATAAATAATAATGATAAGAACGATGAAATGGAGTACGTAATTGAAGGATCATTCTCAAATTTTATAAAATAATAATTTTGATTGATTTATATTAATTTACGTCTTATAACTATATGTTTTGTGCCTTTAGTTATAATCGCATTCGATACAATACTGCTTACACCAAAACTGTCATATATCTCAGATCAGTAAATATCTCACGTACAATACCATTTACATGCAAGAATCTCATAAACTGAGTACGACTAAGTTCAAAATTCAAAGATAGGACAAGTTATAAATGGGACAGCTAATACGGAGAGCATGCAACATAAGTTACATAACAAATTTGCCAATTCTATGGATAACTACATATAATTAATTATTTTATTTTTAAAAAAATTAGGAATTTAAGTATTTTCACATATATTGATTTAAATGTATAACATTGAAAAACAATTTTTGTAGTGCAATTGTGTTTGAGAACTTAGACTTTCCCTTTTTCCCGTGAAACCAACAAATACCGCTAATAATGTTAATTATGTTACTTACATGGATACAGTTTGAATGATTCAAAATCAATATTGACTTTCTACCTCTTTGTTACAACAATATCACCTTCGGTGTATAGGAAAAAAAAAATCTTAACCTTAATTAAAACATCCTTATTCTTTACAAAAAGTGAAAAAATTGACGCAATGTCAGAACAGAGAGTATCAGGTATGGCAAAATTATGCAACATTATAGTTATGTTGTCCTCCCACCAACTGTGCTGCTCATTGTTGACTATTGCAGTTCTCATTTAATCATCCAACTTCTCCTATCTTTCCTTCACAACAAGTTTATGGTCACTCCCCAAAGTCTATAAATAGAGCCACTCACTCAACACTTGCACTCACCCATCACTCAATCCTTCTACTTCTTCAATTCTACTACCTACTTATTTTGTTGATTTCGAAATGGCTCAGTCAAAAACTCTTCTTGTTCTTGCTGTTTCATTTGCTGTTCTTCTCCTCATGTCCTCCCATGTCTCAGCCCGCGAGCTCGCTGACACTACTGATCATACTCGTAAGCAATTATATTCAAAATTTGTTCTCATAAAATTATATATAACTCTTTTGATAATATATATATATATATATAGATATGCTGATCATGCATGTTGGTTTTGTGCAGCACAAGGGACTGTGCAGCCAGAGGTTTTACATTGGGGACACCATCATGGACACGGACACGGACACGGTGGTCTAATTGGTCATCATCATCGACATGGACACGGCAAATTTGGCAAACCATGGCCTGGTCATGGTACTGCTGCAGAGACTGACACTGACACTGAGACTGGGAACTGAAACCAGCTGTGATGGATGGTGCATGCATGAAGCAGTAATATTTACCTTAAATCGTGAAATAAGAGATGTGAAGAAACATATCTATGCATGCATGGTTAATGTCGTAGACTATGCATTTGTTTATGGTTTCATGTCTATGTTAGTGTTTGCATTATCTTGTACGTGTGCCTAGCTGCAGCTTGTACTCAGCTTAATTAGTCTATGAAATGAATTTGTCTGTTTAATTATATTGACTCCATGCTTTTGCTAGCTCTTTGGATTTATGCAATCATATATTTATGAACGGCCATGCATGTATGATCTATCTTCTCTATAATTCTACAAAATGATCTGATTTAGGAGATCTACAAAGAACAAAGGTAGTGTTTGGATTAACATGTTTAGTTTGCGAGATTCTCATTTATGGTGTTTGAATTAATTTGATTTCCTTAAGTGAAATGAGATTCTCATTCTCATTTCTTATTTTGGGTTAAAATTTGTAAATTCGTAAATTTGAACTCAGATAGCTGATTGAGATTATAAAAAAATTGATTTCATACAACTTTTCTTGAAGAATATTATTATAATTTCAATTTTTTCAAATAATGTATACTTATATTCAAAAAATTTGGAAAAATATGAAAAATAATATTAAGAAATTCATAAATTTTTGCTCAAGTGTTTTTCTATAAACGATAGAGATGAATACAATTACCAACATTGTTTCACAAAATAATGCACCCTCATAAGCAACTTTAGTTATTTTAATTTCAAATATTAATTATATATACTTATATATATATGTACGTAGCGTTTATCAAATTTTAAATGACAAATAACTTTTGTATAATCACTTAAATATTTTCAAAAGTTAATAATTTTATTGATTTCATTTTCTATACCAATTAATAGTAATTAGAATAAAAATGATTATTATTTTCATTGCTATTTTGGAGTTGGAAGCATAGATCCTCGTGGGTGCATGGAGATGGAAGTTTGGATCTTAGATCCTACGTATATAGAGCATGCACAAAATGAGCACACCATTGAAGACCTGAGTATGTGCTTAGAAATCACTTTTGGGCGTTAGAGTAAAATTATACTTTGTGAGACTCCAATGTCTAATTCAGCGAAGAGAGAATTCTAAACAAATTAGAACGAAAACATATTATCAAAGAGGGAGTATTGTTTGTACTTACAAACTAAGTTCACCGCATGTTATTGTGTGGTTGGTTGTTAGTGACATAAGAGTCTGTTTTGAGTGTTGGAGTTCTAGCTTTCCGAGATCACCACCCACGAGAGCCGGATGAGTTTCAGAGCTCTCGTATGTCCTTTCACCATTATGGGGATGAGTAAACCCCCTTCAAGTAGCACTATTCTCAAATCTATTTAGTCATTCTCATTATTTGTAACTGTGTATTGACAATTTTCTCCAATATATTATATCGTATCTCAAATTTTATTTAATAGTAGAAAACTTTAGCCATCGCGACATGGTAGCGGGGACGAGCCTTCTTCTATTTGAATTATTGAAACGATTGCGTGGCCTGTAGAGTGAGACCGCGGCACGGGAATTAGGGTCCCGGCATGATAGTCTGGACCTAACTTCTTTGATCATAAGTTTGTTCCTTAATCAAAATTAATTATTTGAGTGATGTGATATGTATATTCCATATCGGAGAATTAAAATAATAAATTTGTATATGATTGATATTATGAATTAAATAATATATATGAAACTAATTAAAGATATTAAAATCAAGCGTCAGCCATGACGTAGGGCTAAAGATAACAGACCCATGCAAATCTAATTAAGCATCGGCTTTGCTGTCCTGATTCACAAACATGTCTTGTGAACATTGAAATCAACCCTACCGTTCCTTTCTTCACATTTTTAATTGTTTACTTGTTTTTTCTTACAGTATAATGTTATTGATTTATGAACTAACAAATTACGTTTTGGAAAATTATTTTTCCATGTATAGTTTTCTACATGTATTTTCACATGTATTTAATGTTACTAATTAAAATGTTTAGGGTAGAAAATAGTAAATATAATTTTTATTCACTTAAATGATAAATGTAAGTAAATATATTATAAAATTAAAATATATTCATTTTTACCCTAAACATTTTCATTAGTTATACCAAATACATGAGAAAATACATGTATATAAAATACATGTGTGAATCCTCCTCCTTAAATTTTTATTAAAACTAGTTTTTCAATTCAAATATGATACTATCTCTAGGTCAAAATAGGCTCATGTTCCCTTGCATTTTTATTTAGAATATGTGTCATATTTTATTATCACTTAAAACTAGTTATATATGAACTACTAGATACACAAAAATATTGAATCCTCAAAATCCTACAACGTTGTCCGTACAATTGATGATAACAAGCAAAAAAATCTCCCAAAAGAAATGAAAATAAATGTGTACATGCAGAAACTGACAATCGGTCCTGGACAAATTAAACCACACGTTCGTGGACAATCATGTTGTTGTGGCTTGACCACATGGCCGTGGGCACGTTCTAATCCCTTCAACTTCACTTGGTTGACCCTTTTTGGCACAAATTAGTCTGATTCTTGCCAAATTGATGAATGGGATATACAATATGACCCACAATGGACGATATTCGGTTTTTGGTCCACCAAAATTTACGTAGTTCTTATGAATTTGTGAGAGTAGAACGATCTGTTAGATTCAAACTTATTGAACGAGCTAAAATCTTATCAGCTTAAAAATCTCACACTCATGTACCTTCTTGATTAAATAAGCACGCAAAGAAATTTATTAGATTGTTTTTTCTTTTTATGCAAATTCATTGAAATAGGATTGAGAGAACAATATTTCGTTGTTGTATCATCTTCTTATATAGTTTTCTTTTATAGTTTTATGTACACATACAAATGCAAAACTAAAACAATTAAACAATATAGTAACTATATTAAAAAATCAATATGTAAAACAACTCACTCTCTGGAATCTTGGAAAGTCAAATTATAAGGTCCCACTACTTTCTATATTCAGTGATCAACCACAGTCCAAAAAGTCTATAAATAGAGCAATTTACTCATCAAACACTCGCACAGTTGCACTCATCCAATACTCAAGCAAATTGAAGCACACAATTTCTTGATTTGGAAATGGCTCTCTCAAAGACTCTTTTTGTTCTAGCTCTTGCTTTTGCTGCTCTTCTCCTCACCTCCTCCGATGTCTCGGCGCGCGAGCTCGCGGACACTACTGATCAGACTCGTGAGTTTTATATATAAAACATCTCTACCTTTTCCTTTTAATTCAAGTTTGTATTTTCATGGCAGTTTTTGATGTTCTTTAATTTTGTATATCAGAGACGACTGTGCAGCCTGACCATTGGCACGGAGGACACGGACACAGACACGAGCACGAGCACGAGCACAGGCACGGGCACGGACATTATGGCCGTCACGGTGGACATGGAAAGGGCTACGGCGAAGGACACGGCAAGCCTGGTCATGATGATGCTGCTGAAGAGACTGAGCACTGAAACCAACCAATGAAAATTAGCTTTAAATTGTTTTCGTTTGATGTTTGTGTGAAGAAAGTAAGAGATGTGAATTAAATGGATGCATGGTTGATGACTATGCATTTATTTATGGTTCTGTATCTTTATTAATGTTTCTTTGTCAAGTATAATGCACATGCATTTGTTTATGATGAGCTCTTTTTTGGGCTCTTGCCTCAATCTCTATGTAATGCATTTTGCTACGTACCTCACAATAAAGACTACAAATTGTGCTTCTTTTCGATTAAATATGATATTTTACAAAACATAATAGTAGTATCATATTTCATGGAACAACTTTTACCTCATTCCGGTATTGAAGTATTGTTACCAAACAAGGTCTTACGTCAGGGGTGACGACAGCTTGAAGAGTAGCACTTCCAAATCCCAAGACAGCAGCTAATCCAAATGTTCCATATATTGTGTTCTGTGTTGTCTGTTACTATGTGAAGCTTTGGTTGAATTTGTGTCGCTTCCTCGTATACTATCAATTGTTATAACAACTCGTTTGGTCAATAACTTTTAACAAAGTGTCGTGACATCGTTGATGATTTAATCTAACAAAAGTTTATTTTCTTAGGCTTTTGATCACATTGTGGACTTTTAACAAGGGGCATTTGGTAATTATAATGTTTTTTTGTTTATTTCTTTCGGGCTAATTTTCTTGACCCAAATGATATATTCACATATTTATTTTGGCCCACTTTTCTTTCCAAAATCCAAGCCCAATTCTTGCGATAAGACCAGGTAAGCTCTGTTTTTGTTTTTTGTTCTTCAATGTTGATACGGTGAGTAGGAAATGATGGGCTTCTGCTTAAAATGTATAGATTGACCACTTTAATTTCATATTCTTCATGTTCCAACAAGTGTTGGATTTAAGGCCCCAAAAAAACACAAAACACAATCAAATATGAAATATCATCGACGCATTTAATAAAAAAAACTCAGATTGCCCAAAAAAAAAAACAACCTCCTTAAACATCATGATTACCCTTTAAATTTTTTATTTAACTAAACTAATCACCAATTCTTTAATGTTATCGTTTTATGATTTGCTGCATCACCAAATATAAAGAAGAAAAAACAAGAAATTAAAGACAGAAAAACAAAAATAGTATCATTATTGCTGGACTTCAAATCAATAATTATCAGGTGATTCGATTAGGTTATTTCCATAACAAAATTCGGATTCGGATTCGGATTCGGGTTAGGCCTTCACAATGAAGAGCCCCTTAAGCTCCTCCATTGTTCTCACATCCACGCCGCTCCTCATCAGAGGCGCAAAGAACAGCCACTCCGCCGTCACCACCAAGAACGCCACCGTCAACGGCCCCGCCACCGCCCCGTTCAGCCGCCTCCCGCCGCCCAACGCCCTCCTCTTCGCATCACCCTCCACCACCACACACGCCCCGTGTAGCACAAAGAACCACGTCACCTCCCACGTGGGACTCTCACGCGTAATGTAATAGTACAGCAACTCGTGCACCACCCCGGACACCACAAACGTCGCCATCACCGCCGCCGCCTGGGCCCACCGGCGTCCCATCACATTCCCCAGAACCGCCCTCACGGGAATATACACAGTGTGGCGCAGAGCATTGGTCACCATGAGGTTCCATCTCCGCCCCCAGAAATCCTGGAGCGACGTCGACAGGTACGGCTCGTCGGACGGCGACTCGAGCTCCACCCCCAGGGCGGCGCGCGCGGCGGCGTTGGTGAGCCCCAGCAGGACATCCACCAGAAGATACACGAAGAGGCAGTACACGAAGAGCAGTAGCTTTGGATGCAGAGCCTCTCTGTACTCGCAGACGCCGATCAGAGCGGCGGCAAGCAAGATCTTGGCGGGCAGATTGAGACGCAATTTGGGTGTTTGGCGAGATGGGTAGTGCGGATCTTGGGAGATTTTGATGGGAAAGCAAGCGAGGAGGAGGAAGAGGAAGAGGGGTTTGGGTGGGGAGAGAGGGCCGAGGTCGAAGGAGAAGAGGAGGAGCTTGAAGCTGCAGAGCCAAGTGAGGAAGAAGGAGGTGACGCCGGTGGAGAGGACGGCGGAGAGGAGGAGAGGGAGGACGGTGAGGAGGGAGAGAACCGGGAGGAGAGAGAGGAGCCTGAGCTTGCCTTTTGGAATTCTGGAAGAAATGAAGTAGCAGTAGCAGAGAGATGCGAGAGCTGTGAACCAGACCTTCATAAAGTTCTTCAATTCTTCTGGCATAGTCTTCGTAGTTTTGAATCAGAAAATTAGGTTTGGTGAAGATAATGAGCCAAAGCCCAAAACAAAACAATAATTTTTGCTTTAATATGAATGTGTGATAATGTTAAACACCAGCATTTGATGTTTATATCATGTTGAGTGGGATCTAGGATTGATTCTTGTGCTGGTTCAGGTGTCTTATCTTTTTTTATTTTTTATTGTAAGGTCACTCATTTACATTGAGTTTAAACAAAACTAGAAAATTTTTAATTCTTAAATTTCAATCTATGCTAGAGGAAAAGTTGCGTATGAAATAGATATTTTATAGTGTCAACTGTCAAGTGAAAATCCTTTTTTGACTCTTCTACGTTGTAAATAGAAAGTTAGGTATAGGTATACGTTATTAGAATTTGTAGACGTGATTTAAAATATAAGGTAAATTACACGTATCTATCCTCATTTTAATCCTGCATATCCTTAACTTTTGAATATATCTTTTGGATATTCTGAACTATGTCAAACATCTTTCCATCCATGTTGTCGTCAGTTAAGTGTCAAAATGACCATAATACCCTTCTAAATAAATAAAAACAAGCAGCCAAACAGTCCCTTAGCTTTAAATGATTAAAAAAATAAAAAATAAAAAACAAAAAATCAGACTCTTTCTCGCTCCAGCGTGGTCCGATCTCCGGCGACGACTACTCTCCGGATATCTCTCTCGCTCCAGCCATGATCGTCCCCTCCCTCCATCTCCGTGCTCCGCCGATTCCAGCAGATCTGGATCGAGAGCTTCGTCCAAATTTGCTCTAGATCTGGCGTTGCAGGTCGTCGGAGGAAGGACAACCAAGCCGTGGACGCCTCGCCGTGCACGCCTCGCCGTGGAGCCGTCGACGAG
>JAYMTF010004821.1:0-12515 GCA_036897485.1 Pelargonium nanum | reverse complement strand
ATATATATATATATAATTGTGCACAATTTATATTTTTGATAAGTTGAATTCACGACTTTCCACATGAAAACGTGTGTTCTGACCATTAAGTCATTTCCTACGAGACTTATGCACAATTACTCCGCTAAAAAGATTTAACAACAATAAGCGACCAATTTTGTAAATATAATATGTATCATCAATAAGAAAAATAAATGTCTAAAAATATATGATTTCAATTAATTTGTTCATTGAATTTAGGCTATTTTGGAACATCTCAATTAAAAGCACAACATCTTATTTTTTTTGTTTAGAAAGAATGGACAGGATAGGATAGGGAAGAGTTAAAGAGACAAATAGAGACTCACAATTTGGAGTGTAGCTTGGGGCTGAAATAAATACACATGGAACCCACCTCCATGAAGCAAAACCTATAATATTGTGCCGCAAACACAACACAGTCACTGTCTCTTTCTGCATATATGTACAGTAGCTTCCTTGCTCCTCAAGCCTCCGTCTCATCTCTCCCAAGGTAACGAATCAACGCCGCATTTCATAAATTTTTCTTTACCGTTCTTCTCCGACTGATCTCCAACTAGGTTTTTTATTTTATTTTTTTTATTTCAACAAATGAACATACGTACATGGAATCTATTAGGGTATGTGTGTGGATTAACGTACTAGTTGCTTAATTTTGGTATGTATAATTTAGACAATTTTAAGATAATGATAAACCATGAGAAGTTCTAGAATTATTGGATTTTGGGAAAATATTGCTTGAAATTTTGTGTATTTTTTGCAGTAAAAAATGAATGCCTTATGGCCATTGCCTACTCAATCAATTTTTAGTGTATCTCTGAAATGGTGTGTTCTGGCCTGTATTGACCCCTTCAATGTTTCACTCAATTTTTTTTATTTGTTAAGTATGACCTCGGAATTTATACGTTTACAAAGAAGTTTGGTCGAGTCGTTAAATTTCTCTATTGAAAGGATCGTAGTCCATAAAAGGTTTGATTGCTACTAACAGTTGTATTCCTGCTCAAGGTGTAACTAAGATGGAAGTAACCAGTTGGAGAACTCAATTATGCCCCAAGACTCGAAAAACAGTTGTGGATAAAGTGTAAGCTACCACTCTAAATGTCTAAATTATTATATTTACTTGCTCAGTTTGCTTCTAATATCTTAGCCTCTGTGTCTTTAATGGGAATTCATTATTATCACTTAGGCTGGATAAAAGAGACGCTTTAGATGACAATGGGAGTAGTTCGAGAGTAATTTTTACTTTTCATCACATAACTCATGCCAAACAATCAACAAGTTGCTGTATAATTTCTCAGACTAAAATACCAAACTTCTGTTCCTGTATTGGATTTAATGGTTTCATTGTAGATGCAGAACTGTGTTGAGAATGGAAAGTCAAAATAATTCGCAGGGTGTGTTTTGTAGCAAAGGTTGGATATAGGTAAGCACTATCTTTATGAGCTTCTCAACAGAATCTAAGTTATTCTGGGACACATTTGGAGCCATTGCCAAGGAATGATCAATGGAATTAAATATTTCCATGATTTGTAATATCAAACAAAATAAAAAATTTAAATAGAATTAGTGTAATATTATTTAATGAGGGTAGAACCGAGTATGATAATAGTATGCTGTGTGTAGCTATGACTATGAGTGTACTCTTGTTACCAAACTTGTTAAATAATAGTTACATGAATTTGTGGTCTGACTTAGAAACAATTGTCCTTGAACTTTGTGACATTCCATTTCATATGTTTTTAGAAGTTAAAACTTGAAATCATTCACCAATATATGAACATTATTCTTTTTCTTGTCATTTCTATATTTGATATGTTTAATAAATTATCGGCACATGAACATTTGAATTTGTAGCATGGATACCTGTAAGAAGCTCGTTCCATCTTCCAAACAGCAGGCATTATCTGAAGTGGAGAAAATTGCTATAGATTTTGAGGCGAAAATTTATTCAGCTGCCACAAGTCAGGTGACTATATTACTCTTCGCGTACAATATTTTGCGACCTGCATTCGCATTATAGTTTACTTATCTTATTAATGGGGAGGCCTAATGATTTCGTTTGAACTGTTTGTTTTTTGGGGGTTAGTTTTTGCTGGTTCACATGATTGACCATGTTTTTCTGACAAATTGATGTCACTCTTTCCTTCTTCTCTTCTTTATTTGCCTACCTTCTCTTTAATATACATTTAATTCTACTTCTCCTTGTTGCAGTTTCATGCCGAGCCATATCACCCTTGTTAATTAATGTGTGTGTATATGGTGCTAATGCAGTGCATTATCATTTCAACAGACACTCTTAGTACAAGCTCAAAGCCTTTCATTTCTTATAGCTTCCCTCACCATCTTTCCATTCTCCCTTACAACATCCTTTATCACTTGTAGCTTATGCTAATTTTATGAACATTATGTTAAATAACAAGACACTGTGTTATTTATTTAGTTATTCAAATAATAGAAGCAATAATATTCTTCTTAATGCTTATTCATCTCTATTCTTTACATAATGATTTTTTTTCTTCTTTCTATTCAGTTAGTAAGAAGATTAAGAGCACAAATTTTGGTATGTATTTTCTGAAATTATAAATATTAATCAATTTTTACTTCTAGGAAGATTATCTACAACAAGTATCGAAGAAGATGCTGATTGTGGAGAAAAAATTTCAGAATACCGAGTCTAATTCAGTGGGATCAAACTCTTCTCCTATTGATGATATTATTTCAGATCCAGGTAGTAATATGAATTGCGTTTTGATGAAATGCACTTCCTTTAACTTCACTAACCTGTATTATAGTGCTATCTGTTTTGTGGACTTTCCATATCCATGCAAACTACATACTCAATTTTCTGTCATGTAAAACTTTGATATTTCCTCTTAAATTTGGAATTCCATACATGCCTTGTAACATAATCTTCCATCTGATCTAAATATTTGCAGTGGAACATGAGAATGAATTGCCTCAGTTGCACAACTATTTTCTCTTTCATCTGTTTTCTTCCCTCTTTACATATTTAAGAAGTATAACCTAAAGTTAATAACTAGACTAATTATCAAACAGATTTTGAGTTTTTTTTCTTCACGGAGACAATGAATGGAGCATGTAATATTTTGATTCATCTGCAAGGGAACATTGAAACTTGTGCATCCTATGTTCAAATATGCATACCATAATCCTTTGATTGTCCACTTTTAGAGCATTCTGTTACTTTGTGGAGATTCTGAGATGGGGAAATTGGCAGTGAGCTCTTCACTCTGGTTTGATGTATTTGTTCCTGATATACACATTCCTATGAATAAGTAGTGATTTTCTAAGTTTTCTATCCACAAGCTCAAGTTGCTGCCGTTACTTACTCTTCAGTTTTCTCATGAGGTCTATCCTATAGAGGGATTCCAGTTGGATTATTAGGTGGTGTGACTAGGGATATTAATCACAACTAGACACTGTCTATCGACGTGGAACTATCTACATACAGCAATTTTGAGTTTATTGGTCCAGCCTTTGGCAGATTGACTTGTATGTATAGATTTACACGGTGCAATAATTACTTCAGTTATACTGTTATGATGTTTATGGAGAGCCATATATCTGATAATGCCCTTGTTGTGTTTCAATGTGTATATGCTAAAAACAAATCAGAGTTTTGGATTGTAACTCAGGACCGTATAGCTCTGCTTTTCTCATTAGAATTTTCAAAATTGCTGGGTGTGATTTGTATAATTTCTTACCTTCATACAATCTTCTACATCTTCTCCATTTGATGCATTGTCTTCATCATTTGCCTCAAAATTCATTGCTATTAATTTAGTATCTGTTCTTCACTTTATATCTTTTAATGTCATTGATTGCTTAAAGTTCAATATTTTACATCTCACCATATATTATTTGTTCATCTGGTGATGGTTTCTGACATTTGGATACCTGCTCAAGGCACATTTAAAATGGATGTAACCAATCAGAGAGTTCAATTTGGCCTTGAGTCTCGTGTAAAGGTTGTGAATAAAATGTAAGTTATGGTTCTATATGGCAGAACATTACTTGAACGTGATAAGTTTGTTCCCAGCTATCTCAGTGTCTTTCATGAGTCTTTTATTAGCAGATTGTTTAGAGTAAAATAAATTTTATTACTGGCAGAACTCAAAAGTGCCTGGTCGAGTATCTTGGTCCATTTGGATGTGTCTTGTATGCATGCTATTGTACATATTGTCATATTGTGTTAGTTTCCATTGCCACCTGTGCCTACTACTTGATAGATTTGGTTTAGTTGAAAAATTGCAGTAATTGGAAAAACAAGTAGCCTAGTTATAAATGATTACAGGTGAAGTAGAGCAATATGGAATAGGTTTGCAGTGATAGAATTTGTAGAGTTGAAAAATATGTTTTCAGAAAGCTAAAAGATGCAACTTGAGTTTTGCAGCTCTTCTTTCTTTTACCTATTTTACCCTTACATCATTGCCGAAAAGATAATGACAAGGTTTTCATTTGATTTTTAGTCCGTGTTAACGAAACTCCAATATTACCTGTAAGGTTTGATGATTTCATTGATAATGTAGGAATATAATGAAAATATAAGGTCCATAAGCTGTTGTTGGATATGAGGTTCTGAACAGAGTATAATTTCTATTTTTTTCGAGGTGACATTTGGATTGTCGTACTAAGGAATTATCCATTGATTAGTAGATATTTTCCATGATTTGTAAATTTACTGCTGGGGTGATCATGGATTGATACATGAGAAAGAAATGCCAAATGAGAGGAGGCAAACAAGTAATTCATAGTTATGATGCTCTTCCTACCTTGCTTCTTAATTGGCATTTTTGTAAACCTGTGGTCTAAATCTTCAAACAGTAGTCCTTGAGCTACGGTAAAAACACAAATTTTCTCAAATTTGAGGACTTCCTATAATAGTTGTTGTTTATATTAATTATATTCCTTTTCTTGTATTAAATTAGCATTGGCTTGAGTTATGAGGTATTAATAATATTATTTTCTTATTATTTTTATGTATGGCGTTTCACTCCTCCTTTCAGATCATTACAGTTTATTAAGGAGAATAGGGTCTACAAAACCGCTGACTTGAGCTTTAGTTTTGTTAGCACTTATCACATTGATTTTTTTTCTTCTTCTTTTTAGTAACTTCTCTATGCTTTCAGACATAATATGTTGATAGTTGAACATTTGAATTTGTAGTGTGGACTTGTTAAGGAAGCATATTCCATTTTCTCGCGAACATCCATTATCTGAAATTAAGAAAATTGCTATGAAGTTTGAGGAGAAGATTTATAAAGCTGCTACTAGTCAGGTATCTTTACAACTCTATGGGTATAATATTCACGCAACTTTCATCGTACATTATTGTCATAAGAAAACATAGTACATTATTTATAGCCTTATAGGGAAAACAACCCCATAGAAACTATGAAACCCTAAAGAAATGTGAATAAAAAATTAAATAATCATATTTCAAATATTCTAGTAACACTCAACATTCTAAATGACATTGCAATCCTAATTAGAAAGTCCTGCAACATTCTCTCCCAGTGAAAAAGAATTCGACTCTTACAAGTTGTATGCTCAAGACAACCCCAACAACCCAAGATTTGTATCAAAGCCCATATAATGTCAGCTAATAGTCTTTTCTGCATTGGACCAAAAAGCAACAATAACTTCATTTGCAATGACAATCTCATCCCCTATGATGACTTTAACCTTTCCCCTTTGCTGTGGAGGGGATAAAGCCATAGGCCAAGCAAAACCTTTTGTGATCATCTTGGAAATGGCTCACGAGAGGCTTGAGTTAAGCTAGATGCAGATCAAGCTAAAAAGGATCCAGAATTGGAAAACTTCATCGAGATTTATAGAAATTTGCTGGAATTTGGAAATTTTCAACATAATTAATAACATGTGACTTGCGGTAATGAAAAATTCAGTGAATTATGAATGATAGAATGGTTTGGAGAAAGTTAAAGGTGGTTATGTCCCAAAAAAAAAAAAAAAAAAAAAAGAAGTTACGGGTGATCATGTGAAAAAGATGTAGTTTAAGGGGATATCTGCAAATTCTCCAATGTTTTATATACGGAGTTATAATTGCTTATTTATCTCTCTAACAAGAATTATTTTTTCTCTTTATATTAGTTTAGTGCTGAAGAATAGTTAATTTTGTTTTGTGCTTTTGGAAGGTATGTATTTTCACAATATATACAAATTGATCAATTTTGAATGCTAGGATGATTATCTAAGGAAGATATCGATAAAGATGCTAACGTTAGAGAAAATATCTCAGGATGCAGTGTCTAATTCGCCGGGATCAAGCTCTTTTCTTACTGGTAATTCTGCCCTAGATTCATGTAGTTATATACTTATATGAATTATTGTGGTTTTACGCAATGTAACTAACATCAACTTCACTAACCTGTATTATGTTGCTATCAATTATGCACATAATTTATAAATATGCTTCATAACACAGCATTTTTATTGAACAATTATTTGAAATTTTAAGGTAAGACATTTATATAATAATAATTTGATTTTCTGTTTTACATTTCCTATTTTCAAATTGATCTTCCTATTTATTCAACTAAATGTCACCTACGAGTTGTCTGTAAACAGCTTAGTTTTCTAATTTTGTCAATCTTTTACTATCTTTTTTTGAGCTCATTTCTTTTACTATCTTAATTTTTCTAAAAAAATGTCTTTAGTTTCTTTTTGCAGCTTCTCAGAATATCCAGTCACAGGTGAATATGCAAAGACAACCACTTACTTTCTCTGCTGCTCAGCATTCACCAGCCCACTTACAGAATTTATTGCAGAATACTCCTAATGGAATCGCTTCACCTGGCGTACAAGGTTCTTCGACTAGCGTACCATTAGCGAGGCCTGCTACCAGTGGTTCATCTCAGGCCCATATGGCAAATGTTTCTGCTGAGAATTTCAATCCCAAGAGTATCTCAGAAATTTTGCAGGGCTTGGTAGGAAATTCTATGGCACAAGAGGCATCTCCCAACATTTCTGTTAATCACCTGAAGCTGTTGCAACAGGATCCTCAGCAAGGACTAACTTTACATGAAGGTTCTTTCCAGCAGCAGTTACCTCAGGTTTTGAAGCAGTTTGAGAACGAAATTGCTTTAGGGTCTGTGCAAACTAACACTGAACAAGGATGTCTGCAGAATCAGCTAGAGCTGTCACAACCTCCTAAGCCATCACAACAGTGTGATCGTAGTGTTCGCAATTTTTTGCCACTGCAGCAGCTACCCAATTTGATTGGGCATCATCAGGATCAGTTATTTGGCCAGCAAAGTAATGTTTGTGGAGTACAACAGAATGGGCAGAAGCTTGTATATGGTAACTCTTGCATGCGGCAAGATGTAGTTGCATTGCAGGGGCATACCCAACATAGTGCTTCGGCTTTGTTTCCAGTTCAAGGACAGCATTCGCAGCCATATCTAAAGGAACAACAATTGTTGTTGCACTTGCAAAATTTGCAACAATCACCAAATCCATCACAGCCTGATATGGAACCTAGACTAAAGACACCAGGTACCTTGCTTCTACATATGTGATTGAACAGCAAATATGGTTATTTTATAAGCTGGAGACCCTTCCAAATGGTTATCAAATATTTCGCTGCATTGCACATTTCTTATGCCCTTAGATTTAAATGTTTTCTTCTTAGTTCTATCTCTGGAACAGATCTGTATTATTCAATAGAAACAATTTACAGTGTTGCTCCAACTTTGGTGCTAACTGTTTATCAGTTTAATTAGACAATAGTGTGATGAGAATGGTCCACTAAATTAAGTTTAGACAACTCTAATATCAATAATGCTCCCAACTTAGTAGTTACATTTTCGGTGTCTTCTGAATGAAACATAGTAGCATATTCATTACCCAGCTCTCTTACATGCTCTTCCTCTCCTTAGCAGTTAGGTCTAATTGTCTAAAGATAAGATGATCTGTGTTTTGAGAAATTTATTATATCCGCATTGTTTATTTATGTTAACTTATGAATCATTTTACTAATTGTTTCCTTGTTTCATGGCAACACTAGACGGTGCACCCATGAAAGGGCAAGCAAATCTTGATGAAAGTGAGAAAGAGGAAGTTTCTGCAAAGGTAATTCTTAGAAATCATTTTACCTTTAAGTGCATGTTTGGCCAGGCTGCAGCTGTTGCAAAAGTGCTATTTCAGTAGATTTTAAGAAGCCCAATTTCAAAATATCATAGAAATTCATAAAACAGCTCAATTGAAAAGATTCAATTGGTAGCGTTTGTTATTTGAGGAGATATGGGATGGGGACAAAATATAAATGAAGAGAGTACATACAAGAAATAATGTGATTTGATCATAAGGCCTACATCCACACCCCAAATTCCCAAAGGGATAAATTTTACTAACTTGTTGTGTCGAGTGCAAGAACCTGTATTTCAAATGGTGTAGGAGATGAACATTGTAAGAAACAAATTACGATTATATCTCTTAATAACTAACACGATCCTATAATTTGGTCAGTCTATTTGATGATTGATTTGATCTTGAGCGTGCCGAACAGAACTCCTTTATTCCTAGGCATGTGAATGACCCAACGGTTGTGTTGGAAACAGCCTCCAATGCTTAACTAACCAGTTAAGGAGTATAATCTCAACACAATGTAGGCTAGAATAACGAAGTGGTGTCCTATTAGGGGTATCTATACTTGCAATGGGTGAGGTAGATCAGGTTTGTTCTGAATTGCTTTTATAAGATCTTTGGATGACCTATCCATTTGAGGACTAAGTCTTTGTTCATGGGGTGGGATGTAGCCTGACAAACCCTATATGGGATTATAACATCTCGTGAGGATCTCAGAGGTTGTTGCGCTAACAACATGACAATTGTCCTGGATATTTTGAAAGGTTTGAGTGTGGAACGAGTGCTTACCAATATGGCATAGCATCCGGAGAAGGTTCAGTCATGTCTGAGAAAATCACCCCTGGGATGGTGATGGGAGTTAGGTCCTAGGACCTAAATCCGGATAGCTCCTCAAAGTTCTTGGGAGTTCTCCACTCCGTACGCGACTTGGGGAGGATGATGTGTCACTTCCTTATTAGCATTTGAGGCTGTGGATATTGTGTATCATCTTTATCAAATCTCATGAATAAGTCCACAAAGAAATCTCATGAGTTAGCATGGAAATTCAACACATTCCAACAGCTTCTTTTGGTAGCCAATATGGGTTTTAGTGGAAGTTGCATTTTATAAAACAGTTTGATGACATGCCCTAAGAATAAAAACTTGGAATTGTTTATTTTCTAACGATTTGTTGCAGGTTGAACATATGAAGAGCAAGTATTTTCCGAAACTGAGAGAAATGTTCAAATTGGCCACTGCAAACCTTCAGTGTGTAAGTTTCCATTTTAAATTAGCAATAATTACCACATAGTTTCATGGATTATATATCTTTTTAGTTTTGTTTGTCAGTGCGATATGTTCTGTGAAGAAGAGGCAAATCCTGAGCATGTGGAGAAGCTTAAGAAAATTAGGCAGATGATTGGGATACACTTGTTCTTAAATAACCCGAAAAGCATGATGGATAAAGCTTACGAAGAGAGGTTGGGTGGTGTTGAGCATACCATAATTTCGTTGCTTAAAGCATTTGGTAGACAGAATCCTCCTCTAACATTGCATCACAACAATTTGACATAGATGCCTGTAAAATGGTTGTGTAACTAGCTAGACTGCCAAATTGCTGTTTCAGAATATTGTGATTTTGTGATGTTGTTGTCTTGTGATTTTGAATTAACCGAACATAATAATAGCTGATTCAGATTGTAGGTGTTATATACTTGTTTAGATGTTGATCGACTAAACATTTTGCAGAAAAAACATATACGCTTCTTGTGTTTAACGGACTGGACTATATCTTTATGCATTTTGATTTGAGAATGAGGTTGAGAATGAGTTTCTCATTGATATCAAGACATGTAACAATACTATAATTAAGACTCGTAACTAGTTGTCGGTATATTTTAATTTGTTCCCAAATTTCTTCCATGGGATACATAGCTATATCACCGAAAGAAATGCAATTTCTTTAGATTCAATCCAAGACATACATAGTTCGAGATAGAACATATCTATCTAAACCATATCCAAGCCTAGAAAGTACAACAGTTTACCAACATCTTTCATATGAAATTGTTTCCAAGATATATTTTTAAGTTTTGATTACTAAAAGATCATCCACTAAAATGATCATATCATCAACATAGTGTATTAGTGGTATCGAACCAGAGTGGGTGCACAATATTATCAAATGAGGTTGTATAATGCTTTTCGAACAGAGGCGGATTCAGAACTTAATCTTAGTGGGTGCACAATATTATTAAATAATATAATGGTAAAAAATTATTAAATATTGTATACGAGAAAACTCAATAGGATAGAATGTAGCAAATTTGATCAATTTTCGTTTATCAAAAGCAGAAAATGAATCATGTCAACACAAAGAAGTACTTCATTGCTTCTTTCATTAAAACAACGATTGGACTCTTGAATTTGCATATCTATCGTAGTATAAAATAATTCAACACGATAATGATGCAAATTTGTATTTTTTCGACATGGCGTCTTGACCTTCCTCTAGCAGCATATGTATTATCCATACTTGGGATAACAACATTAAATCTAGTGCAAAATGATGACACTTCCTTCAATAAAGATTCTCATCCATTTTATCTGAGAAATTGAAGATGCTCAATAGATAGTCTAACAAATTTCATAGCATTCACAATATCTTGATCTTTTTTTCGCAATGCTTGCGACAATTCATTAGTAATATCTAATATGTTTTTCATCAAATGTAAGTTAAATATAAACTCAAAAGAATACCAGCTTCAGCCTTTTGTTCAGAGTATGTACCGTTTTTGGAGATGATATCAAGAACATCAATAATAGATGAGAACGTACTCGTAACATATAAATTCAACAATGTACCATAATAAGATCCCTAACATGTATCACCAGCTCTTTTCAAACCAAGTTCTTGATTTAAACTTCTCCCACTTTGAACTTCCCCATTTTCTAATATTTCACAAATTATTTTTAGCTTGTGACTCTCGAAGAGTATCTCGCCTCTTACACGATTCTCCAACAATATTGATAAATTAGCTATTACATTAAAATGTAAAACAATTTGATTATGATTCTTTGCGGTAGTTACAAGAGTTAAGTGATGTTGATAAGCAAAACAATTAACATAAATAGCATATGAAATCTCTTTTAATATTAAAGTGTTGAGACCATTAATCTCACTTTTCATATTACTAACTACATCATAACTTTACCCTCACAAACTTGAGATGCTCAATCCGAATTTAGAAAATAAATATTCAATTGCAGCTTTAAGTGATAAAGCAGTGGTCCCAACAACATGAAAAAAACCAAGAAAATGCTTAATAAATAACACATCCATTCTTGTTTACATAACGTATAACAACTGTCATTTGCTCCTTATAAGATATATCACGAGGCTCATCAACTAAGATAGTAAACAATTCATTTCCAAGGTTTTTGATAATGGCGTTAGTGGTTTCAATAGCAGTAGCATTTGCAATTTCTTTATGAATATCATGTATCATCTTTTTATTTTCAGGAGCATTTTTTAAGACCACATTATGCACACAATCATTATGAGAAGCATGGTATTGTAGAAGTTCTAGAAAGTTACCTTGATTCGATGAATTTTCAGTTTCATCGTGGCCTCGAAAAGCTAACCCTTGATGTAAAAGAAATCGAATACAATCAACTGAAGCATTTAAGCGAACACCACAAGAAAATAACTGATTAGCAAATGCGTATTCGATAGTCATTCTGACTTCTGAGCTTTGTCTGGTTGCTTCATAAAAGCGATTTGATATGTTGATTTTCATTCATTAGAGCACGACACTTATTTGTCCCTCCAACATGAACTTTCAATATTTCACTCTTGTTCAAATTTGTAAAGCCTTCTTTAACAAACGAGTCTCCTCCCTCTTGATTTCCAATTTTGAGCTTAAATAAATAGCAACATAGACAAACGCGACATCTTTTACTATATTATGTTCCAACCAATTTAGATGCAAATTGAACTAATTTGGTTTAAATCTGCAAAGCTTGTTCCCAAACTTTTTTTTTTTTTTTTGTGGAAACTGATGATCTCGGGGTTGAAATGAGCTTGTATTTGCATTATTGTAACAAACTCGAACAATTTTGACTTACGGTAGATATGTTATTGAAAATTAATGTGCTGTCAACTTCTTATAAAAATGAGACTCATTTTGAAGCAAAATTTGACAAAGAAATAAGTCATTGATATTGAAACAAAGTGAGCTACGTGATGAAAGAAATCATCTTGTCAGTAAATTAAGTTTTTATTTTTATTTTTTTATTACAGAGAATTATAAGAAAGAAATCAATCTAGTGGACAATCAAAATAGCATTCGCATCTATATTTAGAAGTTCCAATAGGCGGTAGTTCTATG
>JAYMTF010004820.1:0-12516 GCA_036897485.1 Pelargonium nanum | reverse complement strand
CTCAACTATCAAACGTGCCAATTTAAAATATTATTTTATTGTAATTTTAACGGTTCCGTTAACAATTTAGACATAATGTCCTGAAAGGACTCGATTTTCGGAATAGTTTGGACTATAACGGCTCTTTCGCCTATCTTTGGATTGAAATGGCACGTTTGATAGTTCATGTGCCAAAATAGAACGAACTGGATAGTTCAGGGACCAAAATGGCATGAACTGGATAGTTCAGAAACCATTTTGGACCTTTAAGCAATTGGTCCATGATTATATACAATATATGTTGTTAATTTAACTAGTAATTTTGGCTTTACAGAAGGTTGGGACAAGAAACAACCTGTACCTTGGTTTCATCTACACATCATTTCAAGAAAAGGCCACATTCATCTCCCACGCCAACACCGCCAAGCTGGCCAAGCTCCACGGCGACCTCAAACTAGCCCAAATATGCGGCACCATCGCCGCCGACGAGAAGCGCCACGAAACCGCCTACACCAAAATTGTGGACAAGCTTTTCCAGCTCGATCCCGACGAGACCGTCATCTCCTTGGCCCACATCATGCGGCGGGGCATCACCATGCCGGCGCATCTCATGTTCGACGGCCGCGACCCCAACCTCTTCGCCAACTACTCCACCGTCGCCTCCCGCCTCGGCATCTACACCGTCATGGACTATATCAGCATTTTGGAGCATCTGGTGGATAAGTGGGAGGTGGCCAAGCTTTCCGGGCTGTCCGGGGAGGGCCGAGAGGCTCAGGATTATGTGTGCGGCTTGGCTTCCAGGTTGAGGAGGTTGGAGGAGAGGACTCATGCGAAGATCTACCAGGCACCCGCTGTTTCTTTCAGCTGGATCTTTGGCAGAGATGCGTAGTGAAGTTAATTATATCAGAATTTCATATACATATATATGATGTTTACAAAATTTGGGTCTTATATATGTAATATTGAATAAATGAGGGGTGATTGAGAATCTCGACTTAAAATGAGATTATTAAACAAAACTCATTTATCTCTGAGCAGCTACTTACAAGATATTTGTCCTGTGCCAAGAGAATTGGCATTAAACTCAAGCATTTAGAGGGAGGGACCCAGGTTTTCTCATGTGCGTCAAGCACAATGAATACATATAAGGGCAAACGAGATTCAATATTAATCAGCATCTGAATAGCGAGTGCAGGAGTATGTCAAATGGCGAAAACTACTTAAAAGCGGATTACATAGGAGTTAGGATATAGTTATGCTAGAGTATGTAGAGGCGCTTGGGGCAAGGAAGCGACGAGAGCACAACTTCGCAACAAGGGAGTGTGCAGATTAAGCGAAGGAGAATGTTACGTCCCGAAAGAATAGGTCTCTCCTAAACGTCTTATAGGTAGTTTTCATCATGTAACATAATTACCATTTAGATGCTTATGAGTGTTGTCAATGATGTAAGAATAATCTCATTTGCCTTAATATATGTGTCTTTATTGTTTTTGACAATCATGAATAAGACCGGTCGATCCCCCTCTAAATGCGAAATATGCAATGCCTCGAGACTGATTCTTAAAACACTAGTTCGTTTTTAAGGAAAAACTGTCAAGCACATAGCTGCTCAAATCTACTACGGAAAAATTAATTGACCAATATAATGTAACAATCAAAACCCAAACCCTGTTACTAATTTCCAAACCATCATTTCCTATTGTTTGTTTATTATTTTACATCAGTAATCTGTAACTCCAAATATCACCACATAATACACTCAATCAAAGAAAACACCACCAAAATCAAAATCATAATGAAAAGGTTAAACACACACCAAAGTATATAACTAAATCACACAAATCTGTTAAATGGCCTCCTTCCGACCCCAGCGGGCAAAGAGACGGTCGAGTCCACGCTAATATTCCCCAAGGATTGCAGTGACTGATTCTTTTGAGAGCTTGAATCCTTATTGGAGAAAATGGAGCCTTTATTCCACTTGAAAGACCCAATGCCTTGTGCCATCATTGGGAAAGAAAGTCTCCTACTGTTTCCTGTTTCGCTCTTGGGCGTTCCTGGAAATCTCTCCTTCGGGTTGCTACTGGCTCTCGCTTTTGCTTTCGCTGAAGCTGTTGGTGCCATGTAGCTTGGGACTGAAAATGGAGGGCAGCTTGTGAGGCTGTCATCGTCTCTTATCGGCACGTCAAAAGGAGAAGCACCACCGCTTGCTCTTGCTCTCGGTCTTGAGTATCTTGATGTTATGCTTGCACTGCTCGTTTGCGGGATATTGTTTCTAGCAGAGAAAGGCGGGGTTCGGGATTGTTTTGGCGTCATGACAAAGGCTGATTTTGAGGATTTTGGCGTCATGTTATCAAAGTTGTCCAAGCCAAAACTTTGTTGAATAGGATTGCTTGATTGGGGCCGCGGACTTGGCTTCCTCTCAGAGAATGGCCTGGGAGGTGTGAGTTGAAAACTCTTCATGGCTTGGTTTTCAGGTGGATTTGCTGGAGCGGGCAGCTGACGTTCCAACCAGTTCCACCACCATGGAAATCCACCTGACCGGATATCTGTTTGAGCTGATTTAGGAGTGCCTTTCCACGACTATTACACAAGATGGCGAATAGCACAATGAACAAAAACTCTTTTCTTTCTTGCACGAAGAAGATTGTGAAATTGAAGGCAGAGGATGAGAATGTTGAGAAGAAATATAAGTACCTGATGGGAATACGAAAAAGCCATAGCTCTTTCTCTTTTGACGACTGCTTCCACCTTCCTCTGCAACCTTGCCTCTACTTCCTCTTTTGTTAGCAAGCTATCATCCCAGTCTTCATTGTTTCCTGCCCCAGACTAAATCAATGACATGAAGAGTTAAATCTCTTTTAACCATCCCAATGGCAATACAAAATTGAATACAATAAAGATGATGTTGCAGCTACTAAGATAGAGGATTCATAAACATAAGTAAATACATAAAGTTGAGGAAACTTACTGCTACGCTCCACTTGCCCATGGTACTTTCTCCGTCCTTGACATTCCTATACTGACCTTGATGACGAGCTTGGTTTTCTAACATCTGAATCCTCCGAGACTGAATCTGTGATTGAACCCGCACCAATAGCTGCATGTACTTCATGGCATTTGTTGTTTGACGCTTCGCATTCTGCCCTCTTACAACTCCTTGAAGCCTCACTAGGCCTTTTAGAGCTTTGAAACTCCTCCTCGCCTGTATGACAAGTTATGTTCAAACAAATCAGATTTTGAAAACCGAGGCAAAGCTTCCAATATGTAAAAGGGTTTTGCACCATCCTGCATAAAACTATCTAAACCAGAACTTGACACATTTTCAATTCAAATATTCAGCATTCATGACAAAATCTAAGCAGCACAATCAACAGATAATTTTGTCCCCAATCTAATATTCTAATGTGAAATGATTAATTTGGTATAGAACCATATACTTCTCGCTTTTACTTTTCTTTTTCTTTTAAGCAAGAACAAGTTCACTGGTTTCTCACACAAATTCCATGGTAAGTCTTGTGTGTTGCGCAACTTACACCTTTTGCTTATAGAACCAATAAGTTTATGAGTGTTCTTCTGCATGATTGAGAACTCAATCTCTTATTTAAAATCATTTGCTCCATAATTTGAAAAATTGATTCATATATCAATTTTCTGAGACTAGAAAGAACTCAAAATGAGAAAATGTTCTTTTAGCTTCTACTCTTAGTAGCAGCCTAGCAGGGACTTGAAACTCAAAGCAATTTGCAACTCATGCTTTTTAAGTGCCTTCGTGCAAATACATCAGCAGCAACAAGCCAATGTTGTGTTTGAATCAATCCTCACGGAATAAGAAAATCAGAAGCTTACCATATAGCCTCTGTAGACTGCTTGGATCTTAGTAGCTGCGGCATGTTGATTCCTTAGTGTTGGCTCTGGTCGGTAGCTTCTCTCTTTCTGCTGGCGTACAACCCTAGGAGAAGCAGCTCTGGGAGAAGCAACCCTTGGAGAAGGAGCCCTGGGGGATACAGCTCTAGGAGAAGCAGCCCTTGGGGAAGTCACTCTAGGAGAAGCAACCCTTGGAGAAGGGGGCCTTGGGGGCACAAAAGGCGGTGTCTTTGGTTGCTCAGGAGGTGTTGGAGGCCTAAAAACTATTTGGTCTCGCTCAACATCTCCCAAAATTTTCTCGATACTACTTGGTTCTCTGAAGATGGGAATGAAAGAATTGGTCTCCCGTCTTACGATCCCCTTCTTCTTCTTTTCTTTGGAGCTTTTCTTCTCTGCATCCTGAGATTAAGACATCAAGAAAACTTAAGCCAGCATTTCCATCACCACTTTGAAAGTATTATACTAGTTTCTGAATGCAAAAGTTGATAAAACTTTGGCTATACACCGAGACTGGGAGGTCAATGAAGCTACATAAGGTTCCTAACACAACCAACGTGAGATGTACGTTATGCACCAGCTTGTTTTGAGCTATGAATTTTCAAGCTCGCCAAACAGCACATTTCATAATCTACTTTCATTCTACATATTCTCTCTGTTACTCTTCATTTTCTTTGATGAAGTTAAATCACATTTCTAAGGCCCGATAATACCAAAGTCCAATTGTTCACCTCTTGAAAAGTTCGATAAAAAAACAGCAAAATAAATTATTGTTTTTTACAATTTCCCCGCAGAAGAAGCACATATAAGTAAATAACCCGCTTACATTGGCTAGTTTCTCCTTGGAGTGGGATACAAAAACCCTCTTGATTGCAGAAAACCAGCTCCCTTTCTTCCCCATGTTCTTAGCATTACTTTTCTAATCTGAAATGGAAAATGGAACTAAAATGTCAAGAAATTACTTCTTCACTTGATGTATGTATCTGCATATATACATAATTATAAATATTTTTCACATACTAAATTATTTCACACTCATGCATACATGAACTGAGAGCAATTTTTGTCAAGATCAAGTAAACTTACCCAACAAAGACCACAATTTCCATCATCTGAGGCTGAGCTTCCTCTTTATGAAATTAACAATCTAATCAATAAGAAAGAACATAAGGATAAGAGATATATTGATTCTGAGACCCAAATCACTACTTTAGCATGAGAATTCAGGAGCAAAAACAACAATCAAATACCCAGAAGACCACTTAACAAAATGAAATCAGCATCCCAGAACCAGAGCTCTGATTGAGGTCAATTACCAGCAAGAACAGCAAAGCAAATCTTACAACAAACAACAACAACCCATTTCCAGACAGAAAAGAAGAAGAAGAAGAAGAAGCAAACAGGTAGTTTTATATACTGTCCACCCTTTTTAACTAATGACATCAAACAAGACCAAGAGGGTTTTTTTTTGGTGTGTGTGTTGTTTATGTTTGGACAAATCCCAAGTTGTTTGTTCAACAAAGTCAGAAATTGACATGAAAACTAGGATATAAAATTGAGAGAAATATATGCAAACAGATACATACTGCCAAACAAAAATTGTTTTGTCAGGAACCCTTGAAAGATGAATTTTAATTTTTTTCTCATAAATAAATCTTTCACAAGATTGGAACACCCTTTGGGTTCACAATTGTGTCCATATGCAGAAAAAAAAATGAATATCACCAAAATCAGAAGAGAGAGAGAGATTGTACTCTTGTATCAAAATCCTGTGCTTTACTCTTCAGGTGTCAAATGGAAAATTAATTTTCAAGAGCCAAAAGACATTAATTCTCCTAGTAAGGGATCCAAAGTAAAAAAAGGGAGAAAAGGAATCTTATCAGCACAGGAAAAAACAAGAAAAAAAATTACCCTTTAGAAAACAAGATGACAATAATCAAGTGAATTAAAGGCATAAACAGCATAATTAGCAAGAACCCAAAAGTTTATATCAGCAATTGTACCTGATGAGACCTTGAAATCTCCAAAGAAGCTTGAAAAAGCTGGTAACAAGCAAAAAGAAAGCAAGAAGAACAGAGCAGAGAAGAGAAGAGAGAAGAGAAGAGACTCTGTTTTATTTGCTGTTGGCTTCTCTGTTTTTAGCCTCCTCCTCTCTTTCTCTCTCTCTATGCCAATTGCTTTTTCTCCACCATGGCTTTACAGAATTTAAATTCAATTTCTTGAATTCACTTTGAATCTGCTTCTCTGTAGGAATTTTAACTTTTTTTTTTTTCTCACTTTTGATGGATTTATATTTATTTTGATGATGATGATTGATGATGAGGAGAGAGAAAGAGAGGAGGATTGAGGTTGGGGATGGCCAGTTTCTCACTCAATGTGAAATGGCCAGCTCCAACCAACTTTACTTAAATGGGAAGACTAACTGGACAGCAACACTCTGATACTTATTAAACTGTTAGGTTTGGTCACTCTATTTCTTTCATTTTCTTCTATTATTTTGCGTTGTGTAATCATGGTTCCATATTTATGCGCCACCCACACCCCACCTCACTCATTGGCGCGTATTCTCCACGTTTTCTTAACTATTAATAATAAGCTATAATCATATGAATTTGATATATAAACTAGCACACCATTATAATTAAATGGATTGTGATCTTTTTAAACAATGAGGTAGCCTTTGCATGGTAAATTTATGTTTGGGAGTAAGAAAGAAGAATGAGAATTGGATTTCAATAGTCATGAACCTCACATTTTTCTCTCATTTCAATTTTCGTTATTATTTCGTTATTCATTGACATTTTGTTTCTCAATTCAACATATGGAACGTGATTCACATTCGTACTTCTCCATGTTTTATGATATAACATATATTTCTAAAATTCATTACTTGAGTGTTAAATGTCTAATTGATATTTTTTTTTTCGATTTCACATAAACAAAGGGGAACGTGATTATGATATCAATTCATCAAAATAATGCATATGTATATACAAAAAATTAGTTAAATATAATACAAACAAGATAAAAATTCATAATTTTTTACTTGAATGTCTTGTTTGAGTGATTTTTTTGTAAATTTTGGAACACAAAATAATACACTTATAAAAAAAACTAAATATTTTAATATCGAATACTCTCTGTGTCTAAATGAGTTTCTTATTTCTATTGAATTTTTGTCACAAAATGAGTGTTCTCTATTATTTTTAGTAAGTTGATTATATATGAACTATCAATAATGTCCTTATAAATATAACTTTAACTAGCTCATCACTAATTTTCACCCCAAAAAAACATAGGAATTAATAATTCTTGTGGAAAATATTAAAAATATAAATTTGGCATATTCTTCAACCTCAAGCTTTTGACTGGTTAAGAGAGGGAAGAAAACGGAAAACATATATTCTCCGTGGGGTCTGTTTATACCAATATTTGTGATTTAAACTTTTCCCAGATATACATGAAGTATGGTTATGTCAAGCACGGTACCATTAATTTTTGTGGTCAACGACCCACACAACACAACATGATACTGCATAATATTAGAGTTTCAAACTAAATGTAGAATGTTGCTATTGATACACACGTAGGGAATACTCCAATTTTATAGTTTTTCTTCAACTCTTTCTCAAACTTTGATCAATTCCAATGGTTGACTTGAACTAAACTTTAAGGTAAGGTAGGGTCAAAGTAGGCATGCCAAAACACACGGTTGAACTTGAATCTACCATATATTTCTTTGACATTCTTGTTTAATTGAGACTCACTCAACAAATCTCTACTTTTAAACAACTCCTTATAAAAGTAATTAAAATTTTATTTCATTGTTTGATCATCAAACAACAAGAATGATCAGTAACAAACTAATTTGTGTGAAATTCACATGCATGATTGATGAGATCATTTATAATCAAAGGCGATGATGCATGAAGAATCGGGAAAAAAATCAACCAATGGATGATCGTCATGTGTCCCATTGAAGAAAGTCAATCCCTTCCAAGAAGTTGGTTTAAGATATATATTCTGATTAAGGGATAGAGACGAGAAAAATAAGAGTGACCTCATATAAGCTTCACGAAAAAAAAAAATATTCGAAGTCAGGCCTAAAAATAGACTAAACCAAGTATATAAGAGAGACTAGAAAAATTCTCTCAAAAGCCCAAGAAAATGAATTGGTCAACAAAAATTTATGTTGTTAATTCAACCGTTTAATATATTCACTGATAACGTAAATTTGAATGTTGTCAATAAAGTTCTTAAAAAATTTATTTGTGTGTTTTCTCTTAAAAGATCTAGCCACAAAGATGAATCCTTAAAAAAATATGGGGGCATTTGGAACGGATTTGATATTCCGAGTACAAAAATTAACGGATCTGACGAGAAAGATAATAAGAATGCTGCAATATATTATTTAGAATAATATTACAATGATAAGAAAACTAATATGAAATAGACTCGTTCAAGAAACGGAAAGTGACAAAAAGACATAGGAGAGGAAGACAAGAATGGTCAAGTCGATTACATAATTCAACATCCTATTACTATAGATACTCTTCCTATATATTAACTTCAAGCTAATAACTTAAGAGATAAATGCAAAGCTTATTTTATTAACTAATTCAAATACATGTATCTTATCTCTAATAAATAATTGTTATTTATTCAAGTGCTAACTCTAGTATATATTCAACTACTAAATAATGATAGCACCAACATTGGTGTCAAATATCTTCATAAATGAAAGGAAAATGGAAAGTGTGGAGTAGAGTGAGAGGTTTCCCCCAATTCACTTCATCTATGTTATTAAATTCGAAGCTTTTTAACATAGATCTGCCCTCCTATTCTATCCTATTAGGTTACCAACCCATGCAACCATTAAATCAAAGGTTTTTGCAACAAATTAGACTCAAATGATCAAAGGGTGCTCAACTGAAAACATTAATAAACTTAAGAGATAGGTTGAAATATGATACTTTTTTGTTTTAGAATAAATGTTAACTTTTTTTAATACGTTGAGCTACACAACAGATGCAGCTCTCCCATTTAAATTTAAATAACACATCTCATGTCGTCAACAGACAGACTCGAAGTCGAGAACTCAAAGGGAATCCAAAACACTTACACTGTTTGACCCTAACAACTTTGGTTAACTTGTTTTTTAATAAGAAATTATCTTGAGGTTAATATTTATTTATTTACCCACATCCAACTCTCTCCTCTCTGACGTAGAATCTGGCAACCTAGATAACTCATGAGCTACCTTATTCGCAGAGCGCGATACAAAAGAAAACACGACACTATCAAAACTATCACAAAGTGTGAAACAGTCCTCCAAAATAACACCTACTCGACCCACCTCAGTCCTCCTATGCTTGAGCGCTACGACCACCGACTGAGCATCAGTCTCCACCACAATCTTCCGCCACCCCTTCTCCATTGCCCACCTAATCGCCTCGCGCACAACCCATGCCTCCGCCTTCCGTGGCTCCAGCACCACCCTACGCGCCATGCACCCTGCCCCCACACACTCTCCATCATCATTCCTCCCTACCCAGCCAATCCCCGACTTCCCTTCCACCGGAAAACATGCAGCATCTGAGTTGATCTTAACATACCCAGCCTTCGGCCTCCTCCACTCCTCCACCATCACTCGACCACTTCCACCGCCATCCTCCACATCCCCAACCTGTCTCGCCTCCACCCACCCTTCCATTAACTCTTTCGCCATTCTCACCACCTGCACCGCCGGCCACCTCCTACCATTCCATACCCAATCATTTAGCCCTCTCCACAACATCCAGCACACCACCGCCACCAACCCCATCTCCAACCTCCCAAGCGATCTGCCAACCTCCCACCACCAGTCCCCAAAACTCATCCCCATCCTTCCCTGGACCCGAACACCGATCGCTGCCCAACACTCCACCGCCACTGGGCATATCATCAACACGTGCTCTATCGACTCCACCACCCCCAACATGCCATGCAAATATTAAAAATAAATTAACTACTACTTTTAGAGTTTGTCATAATTAGAGCATTTTGAGTAACATGGAAAAAGAGTCAATCCACTGTAAGAACTGTGGTTAAAAGAGATGGTCAATATTTGTCTCTCTTAACAAATTTTGTCTCTTATAGCTTCTATTATTTAAAAGTTTGCAACTTATGACTTGTTTTAATAGATGACCAACCCAATCTCAAATTATCTTTTGTGTGAACTAAAAAATTCAAAATATATATACTTAAGAGAAAGTCTCACCAAGCTCTCTCATATAGCCATTTTTCTTAGAGTGAAATCCGTTTAGCTTATCGCCATCATACAAAATATTTTTACATAAGATTTCATTGCTACACTTTATTTAAAATCACATCCACACCACCTCACATATTGATGTGGTGTGTTATTGATTCACTCTAATTAATTAAGATTACTCATTTTCAATTTATCTTGCCAACTTTGTGTCCTCCAAGAGTGAAAAATACTAAAGATGCAATTTAGAGTATGTTTGAATACATTTGGTAACTAGCTAGTTGAGTAGTTGTTTCAAACAAATTATAGAGGTGATTTTTGTGTTTAACAATAATAAAAAAAATCATTACAAAAGTTGGATGAAACATCTTCTTTGTCATACATAACTTTTTACTTATTCTTAGTTTTTTTTTTCAACCAAGATATTTTTGAAACAGGTCGGCGATTAGTACTTTTAATCTATATCATACTCAAACTGATCTTCATTCGAGCCGAGTAGGACCACAAGAGCGACAAAGCTCTCTCTACTAAACTTGGCTACATTCTTTGAGACTCAAACTCGAAACATCAAGTTAAGTCGGAACAATCATTTACCAGTTGACGTTAAGTGATGCTTTAACATTTTAACGACATGACAGCACATTTACATGCATGTCCAGAAGAGATAACCAAACAAGCCTTAAACACCACTAGACTAAAAAGCCATATCTAAAACAAGAGCCTAAAACATAAACGCTCAACAACCCAACCGAAAAGAAAAATGGGGATGATATGCCATGAAAAAGACGAACCAAAGAGGCCTATACTTTAGTAAGGAGGACCACACCCACCGCACCTCTAAGATCCGTCCGATTAGTGGGCCCATTTCACTCAAATGGAAAAAAACCAGCCCTCCGATCAGATTACCTCTGCAAAATTGTCATGTGAATCATGCTTTTTTAAAAAAATTGTAGCAACAAAAACGTAGTTACAAATATGTGCATTTCGAATTATATTTCATTATAGACACTTGCTTGCTGATGCTACATAAAAACATTTTTAAAAATAAATTTTTGGATTTGGTTGTCTGCGCTCGTGAAGGTGTGTGCCAAAATGATAGGCGACCCCACAAAAAATAAGAAAAGAGTGGGCCACGGTTGCGTCAGGTGGGACCCACAATCATTTCATAATCGCCTTTGATATGATTATTTGAGTTTAAAATATGAGGATGGCATTTATGTAAAATAGATGGTTGAATAAAGAAAGAGAAGATGGAGGGCATTATATTTGTTTAGAATTAGATGAGATATGAAAATAAATGTGTGAGATGGGAATCTTTCGTTGCTCAACTTTTTTCACCAAAGATTAGATGTCAATTACGTCTAAAGCTATATCATCTATAAAATATATGAATCTTAAAAGGATTCATCTTTTTCATTTATTGTTTACGGTCAATTTGGATGGCCATTGTGATTTTATAATCAAAGGAGATTTTAAATTATTCTATAAAGTTTCACCAATGAGCAACATTTTTAACATAAAGTCGTATATATTGAGTAACCAATTTTACAACAATAAAATGATTTCTAAGTGTTTATTGTAATTATTGGATTAAATACTAACGAAAAATAATGTATGATATTAGTTTATGAGTTTAAATATTAACATTTCAAAATTTAATATGATGTATTTGCATCCGTTTGTGAGTGCCTCTAATCTCTTAGTAAATAATGCAAATGGTATTGTAACTGTTAAACCTGTCTCACCATACTCATGATTTATCTACTTTAAGCTTCTTATTCAGCATGAAAAAAAAATTGTGTTGAAATATTTTCTTGAATATCAATAGAAAAAATTAAGAGTCTTATCATAATACAATGAGTGTTGAGGAAATTAAATTTTATGGTTAAAACGTTGTGCATTTAATTAGTGTATAATGTGATCTATTTAAGAAACGCATTTTTTTCATGAAATGTCATGATATCAAATTTCATTGAGTGGAAAAGAGATGTGAGGGAATGAGAAGCCACCTCCTATTTAAAAGAATATATTTTAGTTTTCTTAGGAAATATAATACTTGTTGAAATAGTATCATAAAAGGAGAAAAAACCCTAGGCGGCGGCTCCTTGGCGGCGGCTAGGGATATCGTATCGGAGCGGACATGTCTCTCGCATGAGAGTAATACCATCAGGGTATCTGGAGAGGCGGTGATTGTTTTCGTTTGTGGCGGCTAGGGTTCGGCAAGTGGTGGTTAGGGAGGCGGCAGCAGTAGATTTAGGGCATCGGCGGCATCATCGAAGTGTGCGGCTATGGCTGAATTCAGTCCGGGTTCGCAAAAAAGTAGCAGGTTCACAAGGACTAATGAAGTTTAAGGTAGGTGTCTTCCGTGGTAGAGTCAGGTTACAGGAGGTTGCCTGTTTTTTTGGTCTGGCTCATATGGTCTTGGT